>BOPP01000142.1:1786642-1809893 GCA_017312745.1 Gryllus bimaculatus
AGAGAGGGAGAGAGAGGGAGAGAGAGGGATAGAGAAAGGGAGAGGGAGAGGGGGAGAGGGAGAGAGAGGGAGAGAGAAGGAGAGAGATGAAGAGGGTGAGAGAGGGAGAGAGAGAAACAGGAAAATGCAGAAATAGGAACAAATACAAGTAGATACGTAGGGTGAAATAGAGTTTCAGACCAAAGAGCAGCCGGAGATAAAAATATAAAGCGGGAAAGAGAAACCGAGAGAGGAAGAGGGAAAGAGAGGAAAAGAAAGAAAGAAGGAGAGAAATCAACTAGAGAGAGGGAGAGGGAGCTCTCCCGTGGCCCTGCCTGTGCGCAGCTGCTGCGTCGCGAGGCCGAGAGGAGGCGGGGCCGGGGGCGGGGCGGAGGGCGAGGAGGCGGGGCCACCGCGGCCGCCGCCGCCGCCGCCCGTTGTCGTCACCGCGCTGGACGTGCACCTGCGCAGCTACGACATCGACAAGGCGGTGGAGCGCGAGCGCAACGAGTGCCGGCAGCTGCTCGACAGGTCACGCCCCCCCCCGCCATTACATACACGCGCTGCAGCTCAGCTGCGTTAATTACCCCAACGCTTTAATCCGGCAAGGAAGCGTGCATCGTGAAAGGTGTTTCAGTGTCAACTCAAGTCACTGCAGTACCTCTGACTAGCTAGACAGCTAACCACTGGCTGGACGACAAATCTAGCGGCCGGCTGTTCTGTTCTGATCGATTCTGGTTTCTCGAATCAACACCAAGCGAATGCCAGAACTGTACCCTAGCAAACGGACCGAGCGCGAACTTTGTTTTCTCTTCCTAGTCATACCTTCATCTTTTACTTACACATTCCATGCTCTACAATTACCACTTATGCTGGAAGACCGGTTAGGAGCTTAGAGCTTTTCCCGGTTGGTGGCGCTCTGGTGAGAGATACCTGGTTGGGAAAAAACCACGCAAGCCGCCGTAGGTCGTCGCCACTCCGCGGAGGAATATCTCTGCCACCTCCCAAGGAGAAGACCTGCCCTTGAGACTAGTGGTCTTAGCGGTAGTGCAGAGGCCCGCAGTCAGTGGCGTCGTTCGAGGAGTGTGGCGTCGCGTGCGCAGGGTGCTGACGCTGCGCGGCGTGCAGGGGCGCGTGGGTGCGCATGCGGCGGCGGCGCTGGAGCGCAGCGAGGCGCACGCGGCGGAGGCGCACGCGGCCGCGCAGGAGCTGCGCGAGCAGGCGCTGGTCGACGCCAAGCAGCGCGCCAAGGACAAGGGCTCGCAGCAGCCCGACGGCGCGCCCCCGCTGCCGCCGCAGCCCAACGCCGCCGCCGCCCAGCAGCCCAAGGCCAAGGCCAAGAAGTAGCGGGCGCCCGCGGGCCGCTTCCGCGCGCTCGCACGCGCCGGAAAATGGGCGTTTTTGGCGGAATAGAGGTCCTCACACAATGCGCATGTTTGCAAACTGAACTTTTTTGTACAATTGCATTTTTTGCATGATGACAGTTGACGTAAAATGGCCGTTTTTGACATTATGGATTTTCTTGCGTAATGACCTTTCTTGCTTAATTGCAAAATGGCCTTTTTTGTACAACTGCGTTTATTTGTGGAGTAAAAATTTCCATAAATTCGCCTTTGTGCACAATGAAATTTCCTGCACGATGACGACTTTGCAAAGTGACTTCTCTTCTACAATGGCAATAAGCGCAGTGAGAGTTCTTCATACGGTCATTGTTATACAGTAAACGTTCTTCTGCGATTCTCTTTTTCTAGCATTGTCTTTCGTTCTAGTATTTGTTATTGCCCGATCGATTTTTTACCACCCTATCGATCTTTGTAACTGCCTCATTCTGCGTACCGGCAATTTGTCACCTACAACTATTCCTTCCATCTGAATTGCCGTTAAACTATAATTTTTTGTAGGACACAATATTTTTCTAGGACGACCTTTGTTGAAACCAGTTTGAGGTTTTCTGCAATTTTTGAAATGGGTTCATCAAGGTTATATTTATCCCCTGGTTATGTGTATAAGGGATAATTTTTCATCGAACTGAACAATTGGGCACAAGGGTCATGTTTGAATTAAGATATTCCCTGTGAAGCAGGAATTATAATCTTGGGTAAATTTCAATTTCAGTCGTTATTCCATGTGACTCGTCTGTGTGTGTGATCCGCAAAAGGGATGTCCATCACCGACGCCAATTCATGCACTTGGTCATATCGTCATCAACCAGATATTTTACCTAGAAATATCTTTTCAATAACAAACAATTTTCCATAGAGGAATTTTTACTGTCGTTTGATAATGCAACAGGAGAGTTTCGCCTTCCAGTTTGTCAAAAAGCAACCTTCAACTGTTGCCTGGGCCCGAGGTTTCTCGAATATGCAATGATGTAACGACCAGTCTTGCTGTGACTTCATAATTTTTGGTTAATTTACCCTTGTTTTATAAGCTGTTTCTTAATATATTTTACATACACTTTTATATACCTACTATAATTAAATATTCTAGTTTTTTATATTCATATTTTATCCTACGGCACCACATATACAGAATTTGTTTACAAGTCACATATTAATTCCTGTATTTTGTGTATTAAGAAAATAATACCTCTATTTAAGGTGCCACCAATTGGAATAAAATGACAACATGGTAATGTGTGTCATTTTTTTTTATTTTAAGATTTGAAGTAATACATTTCTTAGAGCGAAAACATCGAAAAATCAATCTCCTTATACTTAAACTTCATAGATTAAAGTATCACTCAAAACGTTCTACAATCAAAATGAAAAGGAAGAAGAACTTGTCATATACAAAATGCAAATTTCGCAAATAATTTACTTCTAGATGTGCTTATACAACAATGATGAATTACTCAACTAAAAGCTTCACCCATTTACAAACTTTCATTGTCATTTTTTTTTGCAGCGCCTTCAAAAGTCTGACATTTTTATTAAATTAACATGCATTATCACTAATGAATTTATTCATAAATAATGTTTTAGTTGAGGTTTATAACAACTAAAACAGATATTAGTTTTCGATTCTAGAGTCTGAATAAAAAAATGTACAATACTGATTAACAAATTTATAACCAGAGTTTTTCTAAAGGACGCAGTAGGAACTGTGCGTAGCGCGCTTGTTGTTTTCTGACGGAGTTTTCATTGTTGCTAATATAAAATTTACTCTTATTTGTTGATTGAAGTTATTTATAACTGAAGAAGAAAACAGAAATGTACATTCACAGAAATTAATTTAAACATACACATATAATTCATATATAATTTAATATTCATATATAATAATTCAATATTCATATATAATAACATATTCGAATTAGAATATTATAGAATAGTATATTCAAATGTTTCTGAAGGATATTTCTCCCCATCATTAATGTTTCTTCTCAGAAATACAAAGAATAACTTGAGAAATTAATGCAGATACGAAAGGTTAAAAGAAAACACGCAGTATTGCAAAACAATACCTAAGTAAAGAGAAAAATGTGACATAGAAGTAATTTTGTCTACAGACCGTCGCAAGAGACATTTTGTGCTCTGGGGGAAACGTTATAGTAATTATGAATAATATTTATAATGTATACAATTGAGATAAGACATAACTTCCGTGTCATAAGACAATTATGAGAAATTGGCAACTAAAGGTGTGTCTCTCTCTTTCTCTCTATCCTTTAGTGCGCTTATGCTGTCAAAGATATACCATTGTAAATGTCTGAAATTGTGCCGGATCCGGATAGCAAAAATTCGAATAAAGTCAGTTTGAGGAATTGAGATTCAATAGACGTTCTTTGATTCACAATTCTATCTCGACATGTCAGAAGTGAACCAATGTGCATGTTTCTAGAGGCTGTCTTTATATGTTGTACTGCTACATTAAATTCTGTGGAATATGTACAGATCATTTATTGCAAATTAACTGATACTGAATTAGCACAGAAGTTACTTAATCAATAGCATCGAGGTTACTGAATCAATAGCATCGATTATCTGACAGTTTCATCAGCGAAAACGACAAACTTAATGATCAGTACCACTCCGATTAATTTCTAGAGTTGATAGTATCTCTGAAACCGCTACAGGAAAGCACTTGGTTTGTCCATCGTTAACTGTGACTATAAATCGGAGTAGCATTGACCTAGTTAATCAAATGACCTTCAACACAAGAGCTGCGATTCGCTGTGGCACGGATATTGAAGTTTAATGGCCTGGCCGACCTCACGTTCAGAGCAGTTAATCTGAAAACACCTTCGAATTCCCACTTTGTCGGTAACATCGCCAGTATATCAATGGCAATACTCGAATACACTTGTCGTTAACTGAGAGTACACAAATTATATTTTTCTTCAAAAATAGCAATAAATGTGGAATAGTTTGGATATGTTCCATTCCTTTAAAGTCTAAATGGTAACTGTTAAAACAGACATTATTTTGTGGGTAAAAGAGGTTCTTCGTATTGATGTGATTGCTCTCAACCCATTTGCACGGAATTCGAACTGATTATGATTCCAGTATCACACATTCATCACTGCTGGGATTCAAGTACTAAAACATCCCGGTCAAAAACGATGACGATCGCTGTAACTCAGCCACTGAAGAGTATGAACTCTAGAAGAATCATTATTTTCCCTTCCTCTGCCCTTACACTCAGTTACACTCACTAACACTATACTACCACACATGTCCGGAGACCAGTCAGAAGCTTAGAGCTTGTCCCGGCTGGGTGGTGCTCACCGTTGGAGTCATCAAGAGAGGGCGAAATTCCTGCAATGCCCGGTGTAGGTTTGCACCGGATTTCACGATTCAGCTGGAGAGGAACGCGGTTACCTCCCATGAACTACAGTCACGCGGCTCATGACCAAACTAGTTATCGCCCCCGGAAACACGAAATACTCCCAACAGCATTGCTCCTTTGAGCGTCTCCTGCCGGGGATTCCCCGCACACACAAAGCCCATTGTTGCAACGTGCGCGCGATTTCCCGCCGATTGCGAGCGCTGCATCGCAAGTCGACGCCTCGGCGCGTGCGCTATCGATCATCGCATATCGCCGCCCGCTGACCCTTACCCCCCTCCGCCCCGCGACACGGCCGTGCACTTAGCGTGCGTTGTTGCGCGTGCCAGCCACACGCACGTGCGTATGCCTACTGGCAAGCGGCTGCGTGTTGCGTGCTGAGTGAGACACAGCCACGGATTAATTTGCGGTGATAATTAACTATTTCTGCGAATTTCTGCGCTCGGGTGAAAAACTACCTGAGGAAGTACGTTTTCAGACAACCAAAACGGGCATGTAGAATTAAAATGACAGGAAAAGCAGTTTTCCACGAGGATATTGGCGTAAGTGGTTATTAACTGCATAGAACTATTTAGATACGAATGGAAATCACTCTAAGATTATTACGAAATGTTTTCAAATTGACAACATGGGTTTACAGAACCAAAATCCCACGAATAGACAATTTTCTCAGAAGAGTATTAGAAGTAGGGTACGTACGACTTTTGGAAATAAATGGGTAATTTTTTATGTTCCCATTAACATCAGGGCCATTAGCGATCACATGATAGGTGCAATTGTACATGAACAGACAAAAATATTCATGGGATTCGAGCCCGCTAATCTTCGCGTCCTTCAGCCCCTTCAGCCTTACTGACCTCGGCTGTCCTGGCCGGCACAAATGAATTGGTAGGTACGAACGCAAACCTTTCTAAAGAAAGTACAAAGCGATTTAAGTAATCAATATCGCCCAATATAATCAAAACATCGAATGTCGTATTGAGGACGTTGTTCGTAGATTCCTTGGACACCAGTTGTAATTTACGACATCCGACAATTGAACGTGAGCGCGATTTGCGCTGTGTTTTGCTTTGATCGTTTGACTGATAATCAAGTTATTCGGTCTAATGCAGTAATAATGTAGTACAGTAAAACCCTTGGAGACCGCTAGATTTCTTTTGGTGACATTTCAGTGGTAATAACTACTGAAGTAATACAGTAACGTTCATGTGATCTGCGTGTGCATGCCTTTTCGTAGTTTTCCAATTTATTTCATTAAAGGCAAATATTGAGATGAAATATATGATGATAGTGGTTAAATAAAGGAAAGTTATATTTTTTTATTATTTAGTAAGATAATGATATTATTGTATTAGAGAAGATAGAAGAAATATGGTACAGATTTGAAAAATAAGATACTGTCTTTCTAATATACTATTCGCGGTATTTTATTTATCACTCAGTACTATTTCCAAACATTTTAGCAGTTCTTCCTCAGCAAAGCAAATCATTTTGTTGATAGTTGGTGTTAAAGTGGGTTGTTTTGCAATGATAAAAGTTTTTCACACCAAGGTTAGACTTTAATTGGTCAATAATCATATATGATAAAATATACTGAAAGTAGTACAGAGTCAATTGTTTTCATTTTAGACAATTAAATTCATTAAGTTAATTCATTGCAACGTTTCAAGGCTTTTTAAGTATAATCTTAAGCCAATGGTGGTATAATGTGACACGCAGATGCGCCCCATGTTACCATCTTCATACATTCATGTTCAAGTTGGTGGGTGGTGATTAAGTCAACAGAGATGCCTAGAACCAAACTTATCACCTCTTCTAAAAAAATTGGTGGAAAAAGGAAAGATCTCCGTAAGTTTCGAATAAAGCTTATGTAAATATTATAAACATTATTTAAATGTTAAAGAAAATAGCGTCATATGCTGTTTGGCTATCTGATGAAGCCGTAAGGTTGAAACTCTATCCCTTAGCGGTTATTGTTTTTCTACCTTTCATGGCTGGCACCTATCCACGTTCAATTGCAAGTCGGGACAAAAATTGAACAGAAACTTTGTATATACAATAATCTCTGTTTCTATAGCTGCGTGACAAAATAAAAAAATCAGGCAGACCAAATAATAATAATAATAATAAAATATATTATAAATAATAGAAACATTATAAATAATATGGATATTATTTTATAAATAAATAGTAATATTATTATTTACACATTATCGTAGTCACATTGATATAAATACGTCACTCTCATCTCGCGATTACGTCTTCCTTAACCCAAGGCATGAAGAATAAAAATAGATCATGGCCTAGAAACACCGCCGGTGAGCCTAATTTGGATTAGTCAACCATACCAAACACATACTACAACTTACAAATTAATCATGCGTATGATGAAAAAATATCCCTCGTATGGTAAGCATTCACTCATTGAGTGCCAATCACTTAAAACGTCAGCACACACTCCTTCAGTACCAAATACAAATCCGGCCCCCATTGTCGTAAACCAGACGAGCGTTTCTCCAAGCACCCACTGGCCGCGCTGCGTGCAGGCTGGCGGGCGGGCAGTGGCGAGCAGCGCCCCTAGCGGCGGGGCTGGGCAGCTGCGAGCCGCTTCAAAGCGCCGTCTAACTAGGTTTCGCGCGCTGGCTGGCAAAGGCCTCCGTCCCCCACCCTCTCCCCCCTTGCCCGCCAAGGGAGCACGCGGCCCACCTGCCAATGAGCACCGCCTGCCGCCCGTATGACGGGCTCAATGCTCGCCGAAATGTCGCTCACTGCGCACCCATGCGCGGGTCATGTGATAAACGGGCACAATCACTTACTACACGGACGCTGCAATCGACGTGGTCTGCGCAATAGTGGACCACACCACACCACACTTTAAGAAAACGGAGAAAAATAAAGTTAAGGTTGCATAGTTATGGTCAAGAGAAGAAGAAAAAAATAGGGATTTAATTCTTAACTTTAAAGAGGAAATATAGTGAGACCAACAATGCACAAAGAGAGGTCACCATCAGATAGAGAATGATGTCCATAACTCATTTTTTATTTTGGGGTATTCTATCATTATTGTTTGCCCATGTTTCTTAACAGTCGCATTTCAGTGACATTTCGGTTCACGGATGGCAGAACTCGTGGCTGTGGAGAGAGGGAATCGGAATAGATTGTGAAATAATCGAAGGGGAAAATGAGCACCACGAACTGTACGTGTGTCAGTCAACTTTGTAACTAAATATTCTGAAAGTTTGTGTTAAAATACTTTGAGTTTTTGAGGTGTATCATTTATGTACACTAATAATTTAGAAAATATTAAAACTTTTTTACAAAAACAGGGTTTCAATTCCAAAACTAAATGAAATCTCAGAAAAAATTCCACTCAATTAATAACTGGCATTGTGAATGATTCAGAAAAATAGGTTTCACAGGCCTTCAAACCACTTCCTAAAGAAGGGAAATACTACCACTTGGTTTATGTTGGAACTGGACATGACTGATTAAAACATGATGTAAATCCATATTGTACTACGAAAATCGCGTAATATAAAATTGTCATCCATATCATTTCTAATGTTGCGTAGCGTTACCTCAGATGATAACGCAAATTCGTCGTCACCAAATGGAAAGTCTCCTTCATAGGCGAGCACAACAAAGGGAAGGCAAGAGAACTTCCAAACGGTTGCAATATCGGTTGTCATTTTATTGCTTGCCGTAAAAAAGAAAGTCCATATTTTTCCGCGCCATCCCCTGAGGCCATTCAAGCGGGCGTAAAACGCGCCGAAAAAATTCGCACCTCGAATCTCGCGGTCGTCGCCCTCTCGTCTGTCCTTGTAAGGCAGAGTTTGTGCACTTTAGCAATTCGGGTAATGGGAATACTATGTCTCAAAAGTATTTTAAATAGATGGTTTATAAAAATATAAAAGAGAAATTTATAAAAGTTAAGTATGCGATAAATAGGTTCTCGTGGTGTGCGATTTGTTAATGATCGTTGTGTGTTAAGGCTTCGAAATATTGCTTAGATGAATTAAGAGAGCTTTACCTCAAACTGCAACGAACATCGCCTTCTATGTTCTCGCCAGGCTTCTGGAAAAGAATGTTATGTGTTCTGGAATATAATGAATGTGTTAATGGCATTTGTGTTATTCTGTGACATTTATTAATATTGTGTCTATTAATACTTATATTATTATTATATTTGTTGATATTGAGTCCATGTAAACACATCGTCGTAGAGATGTACTGTATGAATTAGATTTTTGTTAAGAATATTTTCAAGAATACACATATTATCGATTTGTGTAATTCAAGAATTTTATTAGAAGAAATGGAAGTAAGATGAGATACTTTTGGCGATGTGAATTTCAAGAAAATCTTTATGGAGGATTACAGATTACAGTAAAAAAGTTCAGTGGACGTCTCGAGCATGACGAAATCCCGGAAAGTTAAATATTTTTGAATGATCATAGTAATGGAATGTCGATGGTTGAAGAAAGTTCGCAGAAATAATTAGTGGCTTTTGCTCAGCGGAAGCAAGATATCGTAAAACCCCAACTTTGGAGACCAAGTGAACTCGAGAACCCTAACATTATATTAGATAATTATTGAATTGCATTATTCCTTCTGATTATCCGGTCATGAATCGCCTACGACAAATACTATAATAATATAAGTACTTCCAACTTTTATTCGCAGAATTTTCTGGTATCTATGTCACATAATCTAAAAAATATATAATAAATATGTAGCAAAATCAAGTAGAACGTGCAGTCATGAAAAGTTGGTAAACGGTTGCCTCCCTCGGAACAATTCGAAACAACTTCTATTATGGTAACACAACCCTGGATCGGTCGCGTTGGTTGACTGAGTCAACCACTCGCCATTTTCTGTTCCTATAATCTCATCGCTTATTGTTGCGCAACTGAAACTAGATTATATTTTAACTGTATTAACAACATTCTCCAGAAGAATTTACAAGAGTGTAGTAACATTTTATTTGTAGATAAGATAAATTATTTTCATAATGTAAGTATAATTTACGTTCTGTCACATGTTAACATCTTTAAAAAACCTTCGCGCACATCTATACTAATATATAAAGACACAAGAGCGTTGCGTTAAACCGCGATAATCTCTGAATGTACTGGACCAATATCAATGAAACTGAGGTGCTAATTCCTTTGACGGCCAGGGCTAATTATATCAACATTTTTAGTGAGAAAGTGAGTGAGGAAAACAGGGGATGTGGGAGTAAGGCAGAGAGAGGTTGGGCTTAGCGGGGATACAATAGAATAGATGCAAGTAGATTCCACAGCAGGGCGGCAATATATGGAATACTTCTTCCTGTCTAATAAATTATTGTGACTATTACACTCGTGAAATTAAAGCCAATAGTGTTAAGTGTATATACATAATGGCCCAATCAGGGCGGTCTATCTCAAAACTTTTATCACTTTTTTATCCGATTTTTGTTACATCTTTTCTCTGCTGGTCAATCATAAACAGTGACTCGTCTGTCTTAGGAAGCGGTATACATCGATCGCTATATCCATGTCCATTAAACAGCATATGTGCTACAATATCACATCTTTGATTTTAACATGCGTGTTCAATTATTTTCTATATTTAGCGCGTTTTGAAACTCAGTTAGGCATGATTTTACTCGTTGAATAGTCCTAATAAATACCACCCGTGCTATGGAAATTCTCAGATAAATCCCCTCCTTGCTTTGTGAGTCGGGAATTTATCAACAATTTCCAAAGCCATCTTGGTATTACGACAAATACCCCGGCACCGCGAGGCACGTGTGTTAGTATAACAATGTTTGTAAAGATTAAACAAATTGTTAGCAAAACATTTTTGCGGCCTTGTATACCAGAAAGTCACGAAAATAAAGAGAAATCCACACACAAAAGAAAGAGTGGATGAACTTCTGCACAAGAAAATATAATATCATTACCATCACTATATGCTGCATTTGACAGCTTTTTGTTTGCAAAAAGCATTCTTCCATTGTTTGCCAAATTTGTATACATATAAATATGGTTAATATTCCAGAGGATGATGAGTAATATGTTTCAACGGCAAGTGGAAAATATGTTTTATTCCATTCTCCAACGCTGCAATGTTCCGCCAGTATTTTTTTAAAATAATAAATAGAAAAATATGGAAATTACGTGTGCAATATTTTGTAGAAGTTGTATATTTAGTGAATTGCTGCCTTTTCATTAATTATTTATGAAGTTTTTAAATGGAAATCGATGCTTGACTGAGTGAACCACGCGAGCGGGAACGATCCTTAAGAGACGCGACTGCTCGAGATTTAAAAGAAAACAATTGGTTCTACCAAACACAATCAACAAACAATGAGATAGTATGTGGCCGTGGGATTGAGTTAGCGGTTTACACTAATTAGTAGTTTAACAATCATTTACTTTACTCGGAAGTCAGTGTGGTCTTGGCGTACTTCTAAAATTTTGACAGAGGTTGCGTTAGGAGGCAAGTTAGCGATTTGAATTGAGTTCACTAATGACAGTATTATACGCGTTCGGTACTTTAATTTTCTTTGCACGAATTCATAGAATATTAAACTTTATTTCGGCGTCACTCTCAATATGATAGACGACCATCAAGTTGATTATTGTCGCTTCGTTGTTTTACAGAACTCAATTATTTTAGATGACTGTGACTTCTTAACTGTAAGGGTACCGCAAGGGTACACTTTCTATTCGTGTATACGGAATGTACTAGTTTCTATGCGTGACTGATTCAAAAACTATTATCGCAGTTTAAGATTGCATATAATAAATTAGGCATGGACGTCTGGTACTTTATCATTAGGGTGATTTGAATCTAATAGAGATTGTCATAGACGACCAACGTAATTACTTAAAAGCTTAGTGTCATGTTGTTAACCATAATTTCGATTTTTAATTTTTCAACGTAATTGCTTTTTAGGACAAGAAGAATGAGCATTCTTCTTACATTTCCATCCTTTGTTGTTCTTTTTAAGAGCATTAAGTATAGTGTAATGTCAATAAAGGTGACATAAGTAATGCGATATACAAAGAAAAATGGTCCACACAATAAAACAACAACAGTTTATTGAGAATTCGTCACCAATAACCTAGATCATTTTGTACTTTTACAAGCCAGTCCAGCCGAAGAAAAACAAGCGTTTCCAGCTCATTCTTCGTACTCAGAAGACTACGATCCTAATTAACGCGCATCTTACCACTCTCCAATAAACTAAACAAAATTTCGCACAGAGGCACTAACAAAACTACGCGTAAGAGTAAAACTTACTGATGAAATAGAAGACTTATTCCTGATTTTCAATATATTTGTATTAATAAAACGTGTCTAATGTTTTTATGACAATCCTTTATTATAAGCAATTGCACGACGTTTCCTAACATGATTAGCTACATCTTCAGGTTACTATTTCCTAAATTTTAGTAAACTGAAGTTGTATCTTATCATGTTAGGAAACGTCGTATAATTTCTGATAATAAATAATTGGTATTAAACATTGGATACGTTTTATTAACGAAAAATACGCACCACAACGTAAGCAGAAGATTACTCGGGGCACGAGCTCTAACTACTTCCCCAATAAGGCTGACAACTCCCTGAACTGAATGCTTCTGCCTCCTGGCGATTCCAGGATCTGGTACAAGAGTGACGCCACGCCAATATCTCGCCTTTTGTTACTGTGACTGCTTCTTAGAGCAGGTGAGCCCCCAAAACCCCCGCTGGCCTGCTGCGCGCCTACCATTTTCAAAACTGCCACACGTACATAACAGGTAATTGCATTAGTGTAGTGTACGTATTTCAAAGGACATAACAATAAGGGAAAGGATGAAACAATTCCTAATGTTGAATAAAAAACGTTTATCAGCCTTGAAAGCAACGGAATTTGCAGCCACTATTTAAACTCTCGAAATGTTCCATGTTAAGAATATTTTACGTACATTTTTATTAGACAACCCACAGTCCTGTCTGGAAATCGCAATCTGTTCTCCACCGCAATAACTTCAGTTGCAATCGGTCTGGCAATGATTAAGTCCTCACGTGAGAGAAAGTTCATTGTCGCGTTTGGGTGGTTATTCTACCGAGGGCAGGATTCGTATTGAGCTATTACGTGATTACGGGTGCTAAGTACAGATATATCAAACGTTTAACGAACACAAACTGGGGAATTGTATTTTCATCCTCCAGTTAAATCGTTCAGTTCAACCCAAATGACAATGAAAAAAATATAACCATTTCCAATTGCTAATTACTGCTTCTTATTTAGATTTCGCAGCACCTATGTAATACACAGTTTGAAGCGTTTTGGTAATGTTCTCTTTCAATAACTCACCAATTACGTACGTGTCTTTGTTCCTAAGCCCGCGTGGCAATTCCTAGCTCTGAAAGAGTATTCGATGATTGGCGAAGTCTATTATTAGGCCGCAGGTTCTGTCACGATTAGGTTTAAGATATTTGCATTAATGTACACGGATCATTGCTTGTTATGGCTTGCATGATCACTTCCAGGTGAATGTCAGAGTAGAACCTTGTGCAATACTGCACTTACCGCGCGTGATCATTCCTTCCCATGTCCTTCCCTTCTTATCCATCTCCCCCAATCTCCATTAAGACGTCGTGAATGGTCCACCCGGCCCATCCACCACATAACTGACTGGAAGAATAACTGAGTTATAACGTGTTTCAAATTAGTCTTTACTCTTAACAGTTGCGTAGCAATGCCACTTTGTACCTCCAAAATCCAAATTTGTATTTGAAATTCATAGAGCCTTGAGTATTCTAAGCTCGAACTTTCATGGCAATCGAATGGACGGGTGTAAGGGCTATCGTTGACCACAATCGGACGGACAGTCAGATGTTTTGATGTCAAGCACATTTTCGGTATCGAGGTCCCAGAATACATTCTGAATATAGAACCTGTTAGAAGAAATGTTTTACTACGTATATGAACTAGATTTATCCAGTTTTCCTTACTAAGGACCGACAATAAGAGTTTTCTCTCGAAAAATCCGTCACTTTCCGGCGAAAATGTGCAGTACTTTCTCTGCTTACTAAGTTAGGGCGAGAAAGAATACTTGATGAACACTGAAGAAATTTCTTCAAAAATATTTTACTGACACTTAAAACATGCAAATAAAAATAAGGAGGTTTTGTGATCGCAAATTCTTTCTCAAAATTTACCATCACTTAAAATGTACTTTACTTGTTGTGTTATGATGCAACCCGCAACGTAAATGTGCATTGCGGGTGGCAATGTCGACAAGCAAGGCGGCGGGTGGGTGGGTGGCAAAGAGAGCGGAGGCGGAGGGGTTGGAGAGTACATTATGTAAAAGTGAATGTATGTCAGGAGGGAAATAGGTTGCAGCGTTTGTGTGTGTCCGTCCGATTGTGGTCCACGATAGACCTTACACCCGTCCATTCGATTGTCATGAAAGTTCGAGCTTAGAATACTCAAGGCTCTATGAATTTTAAATACAAATTTGGATTTTGGAGGTACTTGACACAAAGCCTAAACATCTTTAAAATTTTCAAAAAATGGTTCAAAATGTTTGAATTAAATTGTGTTCTCAGGACGAAGCGGAGCGTGGGTGGGGGAGTGGGCTGGATCGGGTAGAGAGCGCAGAGGAGGGCGGGAAAGAAAGGAGCTTGGACGGGGCAGATGGCGTGGGTAGAAGGAACGGGGCGGGACGGGAGAGGGGGCGGTTGGGCTGGCAGGATAGGACCACGGGCGAGTCAGTCGAAACTTGATAGGACGGGACAGGAGAGGGACGAGTAACTGGGCGGGGAAGGAGGGGTAGAATGGAAACGCGGAGGGTAAGTGGGCGCGCAGGGTTGGGCGAGATGATACAGAATGGGTCTGGACGAACAGGTCAAAACTAGGTGGACCAGAATGGGATTGGCAGGTGGAGTGGGCGGGTGGGGGTGGCGCGAAAGGGGGGGGGGCGGGCCTAGGCGGGCGGTGCGAGCGTGGCGGGCGGGAGGCGGGGCCTGCGGTTAAAGCAGGCGTGTCGATCACTGACTGCTGGTTTAATAAAATATTGTGATAAATAAAAACCCTGACAGCGTCGGGGTGCTTCAGCTAGCAAGAAGAAAACAAAAAAGTTAATTGCGCTGTAAATGGCTGAGCGCGTTCGCCGGCCGGAAGCGGAAGTGCTCGCCCACTGGAGGGTTAAATGACGGCCGTAACGGACGCGCGAAACGATTCGCGCCTGTTTCCGATTCCGGTTGTCAGGAAGCGCGCGAATCCGGTAGTCTCGATTACTATCGATCGATTCGGTCGACGTCGGCGCATTCTCGCAAGCACTCCCATTGCCCTTCACTGAGTCGAAATCGAGATATGAGATTCTCTCGTCTCAGAGAGCGCGAGTATTTATTATCTCCTGGCGCGGCAACGACTATGGTCGTACCGTGTCACAATTAAACTGTATTGTTTAGGTGATTCTAATTCATTTTCTCCCTACATACATGTATGTATGATTACACAGTCCCAAAAAACAGTTGTCAGATTCCAATACTTGACACATGTTTTTTTCTATTTACTCGATGATCTGAATCTAAATCTGAAGCGACTGGTTACGGAGAACACCCCCTCCTCCTCCCCCAGTAGGAGAAGGAGATACAGCAGCCTCCCTCCGCAGCGGAGAGGGCCCCAGTCGAAGGGCGCGGTGTCGACTTTGAACTGCATACTTTCTGGATAACTGCGAAACTGGACTTTCTTATGGATGTGACCGTTGGCAACGTGGAACGTTCACCGTTGGCGTTTTGGTATTTTGTTATGAAATAAAATTGTTGTTCTGGATATTTGATCCAATGTTTGATCTAGTATACAACAGAATATAGCGAGCAATTGTGACCGTGCTGTCGGTTCATCATCGTGCATGCCGCCGTGTGAGAGGTGGGCACCTGGTAATTATCGTATCTGCACGAGCTCACAGGTCCTGGAGGCACACTGTAGATGATTTCGAGCCAGATGAACTGTTATTGTATGTTATGACTTGCCTAGCTTATTTTGATTTAATATTTACATGCGGATTTAAAATGGAGACAAACGCTACAGTGCAAAATCCTCGTATGTACACCCGTGAAAAAATTAGATTTCGCTACTGCCTTTGCCCGAGAGGTTGATGGCGATAGACATCTCTGCCTGTAGACAGTGCTATCTGACGATGTTTTTCAAAACCATTCTCTAGCCCAAAATATGAAGATTAAATTTATTTGATTGGACTGCTTATAAAATATTTTCACGTCCATTGAGAGCTAAATAGTTGCATAGTAGCAATAGTTGTAATAAAATAATTCCTTGGTTCCTGTGTACATATTTTCTTAAGTCATTCGTTATGTTTGTTCATTTCTTCAATATCATTATAATATCATTCAATATTTCAAAGAACGTAAAGTAAGGGAAAAAATAACAGTATTAGACGTGTATACAAAAAAATTATTCTTATTCAATTACTTTTTCCTACAGTTCTACGCCTACTTCATTTTTAAAAAACAGAGAAGAAGTAATATTTTTTCAATTATTGGACTTATTGCAAAATTTTACATATCGAAATATCTTATCTTCACTTTCTTGCATATCACTTCGTAGTGTAGAGAAAGTCATGTAATTCATTAGTGAAAAATGGAGATTTATCAGCGAACAAAATATAGTTGGGGTGTATTATACCGAAAAAGTGGATAATTCTTTCTCTAATACAGTGTATAATTTTAATTTACATTATTAGTGGCCTTGTTAAAAAAATATGATTTGCAGTAAAACGTGTGTAAAATCATCTATGGTTTCGTAGGCTTCCGCGGCCGGAGTTTATGTTGGCTGGGCTATCCGGGACGAGCCGCGTCAATGCCATGGTGGCTAATGTTTCCACCAGCGTATTGTGGCCTTCTTCAGAGCGTACTGCTGCGTTTCAGCAGTACGTCCCGGATAGCCCAGCCAACAAAATCATCTGTGGTTAAATAATACTAGCACCTAAAATTTTACCAGATTTTCACAATTAAATTTTTACTTTTCACAATCGATCTGGTTGAAGTCATGTTCCCTTGAATTTCAAAAGGCTATTATATATTTTTGATGCAACTAGGTTGACATTGTCAGTTGTTTTAGAAATAAATTCAAGTTTTCCATTTATTATTTTTGCGAATAGAAAAAAGTATACTTTTCAAATAACACAAAACCAATTATGGTTAGATTTTCAATAATTACAAACGTTTTAAATTTTTTTGACTTCTTACTAATTCAGTATTGAAGAAAGATTTATTTCTTAATAAAATTGCTTCAAAAATATATCTTTAAATAATTAAAATATTTTGAAAATTTGATTGGCATTAGAATAGTGATACTTTTGGGAAAAATAAGTGAAAAAGATATTCTCTAACCTAACCAAGTCTTTGTTCTGTTTAGGCTTTTATATTGGTAATTTATTTGTATTTAAACTCATTTACAGAATATATGGGAAAATATTTATTTCTTCAAAACTTTTTTCCTTTAGAATTTTACCTAAATCTTTTTTATTTTAATTCCCTCCGAAAAATTAATTTTAAAAAACCGTATACCTAACACGTCAGTTACGTTTTGTTCTTATCTCTTCTACATTCATCTTTTTGTTCTGGTTTCATTCCATCTTGGAACGCTGTGTATTGGACATTGTTCTTTTTATCCATTTTCTTTCATTTGTCTCTAAACAAATGACGTGCAGGGACTGCTTTCTTTTCGTCTTTAATATTCATATTTCTTCTCTCGAGTGCTCTTCTGCTCCCGTGCTTTTGTACCTTGCCCTCTCAACGAAAAGCAGAAATTTCTGTCTGAAGAGGAACGTTGAGCAAAATTAAAATCATTTCCTTGAATAAAAATATATTAAAGCAGAAATGTTTCAAGAAAAGAAACACCTTGTCTTATGAACGAAAACCGTCACAACATGGATTTCTTACAGAAGTTGAAAAAAATTAGAAAAATTATTAAATTATGTTCTAATGTATTTACAAGAACATTTTCTTCATATGTATCATTTAATGAGTACCATTTCTTAGAAAAATGAATACTAAAAATGCATGTAATTAATTTTATTTGTTGTGATTTTCTGTGAGAAAAAAACTGAACAAATGTTATATGATTCATAAATTCTAAAGCAATAAAACTAGTGTAGACGATAATCTATTTAATACATTATAATGAAATTAATTTGATTTATAATTATAATTTAATATTGCTTCTTTGTTTGCATTTAAATTTCTATAACATTGTAAATGAAGATAAGAATAAGTTATTTGCGCGCTTGCTCCATATTTTTACTTTGACTCCAATTTTTTTGATGTGTTATTGATTCAAATGTTATTACTTTCTATTATGATGTTCGTTTCCAAACTGTTGTACGAGCCTTATTTCTACAGTGCTGGAGGCAATTTCAATAAAAAGTTCATGAAAAACGCGTTCTTCAGATACATTCTATCAGACGTATTTCAAGTTAAAGATGCATAGAGGCAATTTGAGTATATTTTCAGGACTTCATATAAATGAAAATTGTGAATTTACTTCCGATGAATACATTATAAAGGAAAAGAAGAAACAGAAAGATACATTTTAAATAAAAAAGATTCTTCAGAATCACAAAATACATCTTTAAAAGTCTTCGTATCTACAAGGAAAAAAGCAGCTAGTTACTCAAGAATGTAAATGTTAGAGTTCCATTATATTCGTTTATGCTAAGCAAAAATAAAAATAATGCGTTTACTGTGTAACATAATTAAACTTACTATTTGTTTAAAGAAAATTTAAAACAATTAAGATTTACGTGATTGTATAATACAGGTAATTGTTCGAAAACGCACGTCTTTCATAATTTGAGCTTCAGATAGAATCCAAATGCCATTACATTAATTTTTATTTTTAAACATATGTAAATGCACATTTCCCAAAATATAAAAATTCGTAAGAATCTATAACAAACGCGATTATTTAGAATATAAATTTCTCAAAATGTACTTCTGTTTCATACAAATGTTACTGAATGCTTGAGTGACTTCAGTATGTCTTCACTAATTTGCAAATCAATTTGAAAGATTTTTGGATTAGGAAATGCATGTTAGACACATTAAGGAAAATAAGCTTTCGTTTGTGTTTGATTTCGTATATACTCCGTAAATTACTTCGTAAAGGAAATACAAATTTGATGACGCTATGTCATCACAAACATCAAACAAAGCATATATTAAAAAAAATATGAAAACCATAAAAAGTATGTTGTCAACGTTTCTCACATAGTAAAGGTAAGGCTACAAAACATTGTTTTTTAGTTTTTTTATACTAAAATTGAAATAGTTTTTGCTTTTAAACTTTTCAATGTTCCGTAACTTTCTTACATTATTACTTATTACACCATTTTGTGAACAGTGATTTGAAACTATTTTACAAACACTTTATTTGAAATATATTGACAGAAGGAATTATTACCTCTACATCTCTGAGCGTTAATAATATCTCCCAATAGGCAAATAATATAGCCCTTATCTCTTTCAAGACAAATTCACGAGCTGTAAATCACTGGAAAAAAAGATCTGTGACAAACGAATATTTAAGAAAAAGTTGGATTGCATTCAAATTTGCTCACTTATATTCTCAATAAAATAAACAAAAATCAGACATATTTTAATTGCTCCACGCACCATAGTTCGTATTAAATATATTTTGCTAGCCTATGTCTACAAGTGTACAAAGTCTCTTTCCTCGACATTACAAGTATAAAATAATTACAGAAACGAAATTTATTGTAGACTGGCTGATACGTCATCGAGGGAGCTAATTTGTTTGTATATAAAATATCCAGTGTATCTAAAAAATTTGGAGGAAGTTTTCATTTTGCGAAAAAAGCACTGCCTAAAACTCTAGTCACACTCTTTAGTGTACTAGCCTGTTGGCCTTCTGTGCCTCTTCAATGTATCCAAAACTGAGCATAATATAAAAGTTCAACAACAAAACCCTCTAGAAGTTGAATGTTAATGTTCAAAGGCGAACATTTTGCATTGTTACAATGAGATTGATGACAATGATGAGTAAAAAGATTTACCAATTCGATAAACATGACAAGTAAAATAAAATTCTTTGCAATGTATTATAGGTTTTTCTGCTATCCGATTGCGTTTCAGGTTGTTTACTTACGCGTCCGGAGTCAGTGAAATGGTTCTTTGTTACAGCTCTGAAATAAAGTAGCTATCAATTTTCGCGATAAACAAGATCAAAACTGCTGCAGGTGAACTAAACAATATTTTATTGTTCTAGCAACACATACACTGTATTTTATTGAAAAATAAAGGAATGGAAATAGAAGCACACTTATATTGAATAATTTATTAATGAAAATGAAATATTTACTCACAATATTCATAATCATCAAGTAACAAAGTATAATACTAACTTTTGTAAATTCCTAAGAACATGCATTAGGTATTGATACGTGCTTTCGCTGCTCAAAATTGAAGAAGAAAGACGTCGAGTATGTTTTAAAAGTCTTCGTGAAGCATGTGGTGATGCAGCGTTGCTATACTCCACACTTGTACCGTGGGTTAAAGCGTTAAGATTAGACAGAAATGCTGTGAAGGGTAACCTCCATACAGGACGATCTCACGTGCGGAACAATGCATTTCAACTCTTTGCTTGATTTTGATCGCTGATAAACTGTGCATGAGATAGCAGTAGAAGTCGCAGTATACCAAAAAACTGTGCTCCACATTCTGAACGGGATACCGCAAAATTGCATTGCGTTGGAAACCCTATGATATTTCAGAGGTACAACAATGGCACCGCTTTGCAGTCGCGGAGGGTTTGTTGGGCCAGTCGGTACTAATGAGAAGGTAAAGGTTTTCCTCTACGAATCATCACTTCAGACGAAACCTGAGGTCACTCTTACGAACTAAGCTAGAATCGCCAATCCAATGAAGGAAAGCATCCCGGTTCTCCTGGTCCAAAGAAAGTGATGTTGATTGTGGTGTATGACATTGATGGAGTGATACTGCATCACGCTGTACCACAAAGGGTGACGTCTATTGCACGTTTCTGCAAAAGCGACTTCGTCCAGCGGTGTGTAGAAACCTTCATTTCATGAAAAGCAACTCATCATTATTCATGACAATTCAACTGCAACACATCAGCTACTGTCCCGGACCTTTTCAGACGCTGACATTTGGAGATTGTGAAACATCCACCTTACCCGATATGAATCCTTGGGATTATGATCTCCTCCGCAAAATGAAAGAACCACTGCGAGGGGCCGAGTACAACACCAGAGAAGAAATGATTCAATCTATAGGGCGCTCAATTTGAGGCATTAATAGAAATAGTCGTTTAAATGGTGTTCGACGCCTTCCGAACATTCGGCAAAAAGACGTTAATGACGGAGGTAATTATACTAAAGGTGTGTAAATGTAAGTACCCATGCCAATAAAGTCATTTAAGAGAAGAAATGCTAATTGATTTTTATCCAACCATTACTATTCATGAATAACTTCCATTTTCCAGCACGACTGCAATTGTCAATTCAAATATACCTTTCAAGGCCTTCAATGTGCCACCGAAATCAATATATTGCCATACACACTTATAGAAGAGATTAAACTCAAAATGTGGCGAGGACGATCGCTTAAGATAAAATATTGTATATTAAACTATGTGAAAGACCATTCTGTACTCTTTTATCATACATCCGTGATCCCTGGGCATACATTTGTAAGTGTAATGAATTAACAATTTACAATAACACATCACAGAAATTAAGTTTATGGCGTTTCTCAAGAAGAAAGTTGCTCTCCTGTCATAATATGAAGAACATACTAGACATTAAAAATTAACAAATAAAAAAGGTTCAACAATACAATATTTAACAAAGTATGCTACAAATAACCACCATTTATCCCGGTCTATATTTATTTATTTTCAGCCCAAGTACATCCCTTGCGAGAGCAAAGGCCCCCTACCGTCTAGGAAAGTCGCTATACTCGTATAACACACAACCAAACATCACGCATGAAAAAATGCCAACTCATTTTATGTTCTCAGAGTTTTATAAAATTAATCACCAGTTATTCGCTTTCCCGTGTAAAAACGATAGAATGGAGATGTGTAACAAGCCAGAAAATCCACCAAGATTGCCAGGAGCACATTAAACATACTTACTTCCGGTTTTGGCAACTTGTAATCGACCGCATTAATGGCACGATGCCAACTCGTTTATACCTCGTATTATGATATTCTCGGAAATATCAGTTTCCCAAGGAAGCGGGTGGAATGGGTGGAGGTTTCAAAACGAGATGCTACTACTCGAGTGGCGAAAGATGATCGATACGATACAGAGAGCATCGTTTATCTAGTAACGCAGTCGCTGCTGACGTCGGGGACCGGATTCGCCAACGGGGTGAGGGACGATTCTTGTCACTTGTCTTGTGTTGGTGCTGGTGCCTGATTGTCTACGAAGCGTCCGATAGAATCTGCTTTTGAACGGTGACATCTGACATTATTTGAAGTGTGATTTTGCTTTCTCATAAGTAGTAAAAGATAGTTACGTAACTATCCAAAACATTTTGAAATTTATTTACAATTTTATGTAGAAATTTTAACGGAAGTATTCGTTTTGGTAGTCTCTAAAACAAAACAAAAAAAGTTTTTTTAAAGCGTCTGTCCGTCTGTCTATCCATTTGTCTCCAAGAGAAGTAGTTTGGTTGAATGATTGTTTCAGGGTGCCTGCACTGCAATGGTCATTAGTTGAACGAATGATTTTCGCAGGGGGGGGGAAGTACTCATCTTCCGCTTGACGGTGTGATCACTCACACGCCATCTATCGGGGAATTCCCCCCTCAGGTCCGTCCCCTGGCGGGGCACCGCCCCACACAGGACAAATTCTAAGCCCCTGATATGCCTTGTGGGGGACGGCATGTAAGTGTGCGTTGAGGCTCCAAACTTTACTTAGATGAATGGGACAGCATTTGCAGAAGCTGCACCAAGAAAATCCTGCACATTTCCTTTCTGTATTCTCGTCAGAAGAGAAGGTTCTTAAAAGGCGACATACATTTGACATGATTAACCTTCACGTATGAAGTATTTAGTAATAAAGAGATTGTCATGAATTCCTTTATCTGGACGGAAATAAACGTTCTCGTCACGAATTCTATCAGGTTACCTGGCTTCTGCTACTTTTCCGGCGTCTCAGAGCGCGGGTAACGGAGACGGCTGGGAATTGCTTTCCAACGTACCGAACCAAAACTTTCTTGCACCCTATACTCATATTGTATGCTTCTCTGCACGATTGCTACGAAACTGCTCGCGGCTCCAGATTCTCAAATAATGCGTTCTAGTCGTGCCTTGTGTGAAACAAATTGGGTTTCGGGAAATCTCTGGCAATTCGTCGTATATAACCATGACTGATCGTTTTACTGGTCACTTATGGAAGCAGTTGAAGATCCATTGCAAAGAACTTCCATG
>BOPP01000142.1:1809918-1836587 GCA_017312745.1 Gryllus bimaculatus
ACTTCCATGTCAATGAATTTTTTTCCGCTATTTGTGAGAGGTTGCGAGTTTTGAGGGCGAAATTTTTAAAGGACTGAAGTTGCAATGTTTTCAAATTTTTCTTCTTAAGTAACCTTGAAAGGAGTAGTGAAACTGAGTACGATCGAAACGCTGGCCAACATATTTTGAATCTATTTGGTCGCCCTTATGCGAACAATGTGAAAGGGAAGATGATAGAACAAGGAAGAGGAAGAAGATTTGCGCGCAGTTCATTGTTAAAGTAGCGTACTCCGGCTTTCGCCTGATAATAATATATTTACATAATATAGTTAATAATAATAATAATAATTTAATATAATAATAATAATAATTTATTTCCAAAAGAATTACATTGACAGTGTACAAAAAACCATCCACCATAAAAAAAATAAGAAAGGATACCAATTTATGTATGACAAACTACTAACATTATACATTCTGTTAACCTTTCGTATAAATTTCTGGTCTTATCAGCGTTTAAATTCTTAATTTAAATATAAATATATTTATTACATTTAATTTATCTTATTTCAGTACACTTCTAACCCTCTCTAAGTACTTTATGTACTTGTCCAGAGAGGGGTGTGTTACATTGTACCGCTTGTTGTTTCTGTTTTTTCTTTTTATTCTTTTTTGTATTACGTTGTTGATTATATTCACTCATCATCAGTACTGGTTGACGTGAATTGTTTTATTGGAATTCAGAATTTTCCAAGGAAACGCCAACAGGCAAAAGTTAATCAAAGTCATCCAATTAGCTAGAATAACAAAATTAATTGGTAAATAAATAAAAGATATGTTATTGGCAGCTGGTTGATATGAAACTAAGTTAGACGTTAATAACCATTGTTGAAATTTGCAGTGACAAATTAAACAAAGCAAAGCGAAATAAAATTATTATCTAATTAACAAATCAGAAAACAAATAGAACTTCTGTGCAAATGGCAGCTGACATTAACTGTGAGTTAAATTGTTCCATTATAAATCACTTTGGAAATTAAATAATTGACTCAAAAACAAAAATGTAGTTCCCATTACCATTATTCGAACTGAATGAGAGTAACAGGAGCATTATTACAGTTTTTACAAATTATTAATCTGTGTTAACCGCTGTTTATAATATGAGATTATAGTAATTACAACACTTATAATTAACAAAAATTAAGATCTTATTAATGACAAAACTCAACAGGCAAAACGAAAACAAAATTGATCCACTTATTCTATAACCTAACAAAGATTGTAAATAAATGGAACTTACATGCAGTTGAGCAACAGACAAAAATTGAGATTAAGATGTAACTTAATTAGCATGTTGTGAAGACTTATAGTGACAAATCAGAAACAAATAATAGACACACAACCAAGTGTGGTTATACTAGAGCGTCAATTAGACGAAATGACATAATTACTTGTTGACAAATTACAAATATTATGTAAAATATAACAAAAACAAAAAAACAATTAATAAAACTGACTCAGAGTAAAAAGATACATTTATTTTCAAATTATCATCTTGTGCATAACCGCAGCTTATTAACTATATGAAGATTAGTTGTACATAATTTCACAACATAAAATCTTGCATTGACGAAACTTAACAACGCAATAGAAATTCAAATCATCCAATTATTATCTTAACTACAAATTAATTGTAAATAAAAAAGAATGAAATAACTAAGTTAAAACCCCAGACAACTGAATGAGTGATAACAGGAAACAGTATCCATTCTTACAAATTAGAATCTTGTGATTGATGTAGTGTACTGTACTTGTGAATTTGAGTTGTACATTTAATTGACAGAATAAAATCTTTATCATTGACAGTATAAAGCAGTTAATAACTGGCCATGACGAAGTTTATGTACTTAATTTACATCTTACAAGCTTGTGATGACATTATCAAAATATAAAAAATTCCCTCCCCCCCAAAATACATATAATTTTTAAATTAAACAAATAAATTGTAAATAGAACAAAATTTGGCAATGGGGTACAAGCTAGAGAGATAACTCCTGAGCTATCTATTTTCATGTTATGCCATAAGTATCTTGTGTACCATTCTTTTAATTTTTTTTTTCAAATCCCTTTTAGATGTAACTTCTAGTATTTTATCCGCATTGATTCAAAGCGGTTTTGGGAATGGCTGTGTTAGCATCCCTCTTCCAAAAATTTACTTAAAAAAGAAATCTCTCTTTTTTTTCTGTGTGTCACTGGCACTTGATTTTTCTTCTTTTTGAGAGTTTCACTTGATTTCTTCTTTTCCTAACAACAGCCAATATTCACTAACCGTTGCCCTAACAGCTCACAACACTTTCACTGCACTATAAATCCAAAAAAGCACTTTTTTTGTTAAATTTTGATTCTACTACTTCCGGCAACGGCAATACGCTCAGACAAATAAATAATAACAACAACAACAACAATAATAATAATAATAATAATAATAATAATAATAAAAAGAATCCACGGACAAATAGCGATCCGGCCGGCCACTAAATTTCTCCTTACGACAGCGGCTGAATACAAATTAGCAATGTAGCAAGAGTCAGCAATCCTGTTCCCGTCGAGACTGGGAACCTAGTACTTCCCGGTCAGAGTTGCTGCCGAGACAGCGGCGATGCTCACTTTTTAGTTAACTCAGCTGGCGGGCAGGGTGGTGAAGTTAAAAAATATTTAATTTACTTCTTTAATGTTTATATACTCGCATGAAATGTTGCTCACTGTTCTCTATTACAGTCCAATAATTAACTAATTAGTTATAATCAAAGTATAAAATAATATTTATTCATAATGACCATAATACATTATCCTACAATCTCCCATATTCAGCTACACCCGTTCTTTCAATGCCCTAACCACTGACATGTTTTCCTCCTTTGTGAACCTAATTTGCACGACGACTATTAGAACATGCAATAAGAACATCTACTTCATTTCAAGTAGGATTATACCGGGTTTACATTTTACCGTTCGTAGAAGATTCGAGTCGCGTTGTTCAGGGAATCGAGAGCTCGCTCGCGAACTGAAGCGCTCACTCCACTTTCATGCTTACATACGGGAACTATCGCTTTGCTTAATTTATCTTAAAGATGCTGGAAGTGATGCCCTTCAGCTCCCCAGCATTCCTGCTACCAGAACATTTTGTAATTCGTTTTGAAGCGTGATTTTATCTGAGTGAATAAATCAACAGCCGAAAAAAAAACGCTATTGGAGTGTAGAAAACCCTCACCTGCTTCACGAAGAACCACTTCACGACGTAAAATCGTAGTGTTTTGTGCGTTGAATTCCACAAAAAAAGGACCTATTTTTTCAACACCACCGTTGCTGTTGATGTTTACATAAATCAGATATCGACATAATTATTCCAACAATTAACATCAGAAGAAAGAATTTATAATTATTTTCAATATGATTCGGAGACTCCTCACACTGTTGTTCTATCCACGAACTTTGTTAAATACTTTTTATAGTGACGGTTGAAATAAATAGTCATGGGTTATGGTCTCCTACATCACCTTATCTTCCTTTGATTTTTCCTTTTGATTTTTCATATGGAAGAACTTAAAAGACCAGGTGTATACAGAAATCCGACATTCGGAGGATAAGCTCTATTGAAAACAAAATCGCAGTAATTCCTCGAGACTTACTTCAAAAGGGAAATCAGAATATGTTCCGGAAGTGCCAAGAATGCATTCCAGCCGAAGGACATCACCTTTTGCATCTTGTTCTAGGCCGTTAAGCACTAAGCAGCAATTCGTGTACGTTAAGACGGGAGTTGAGTCAGGGCCTTGAATCCTCGGGCAACGCAGCCCGAATCTTTGGCGAACGACACATAGCATACACTCGGTAGCACACTCGGTAGATACATAGCACAGATACAAATTGGGTAAATGGGTGTCTCATCATGCCATCACACATAGGATGAGCAATGCCGCCCACTGTCGGCAACTCATTTTGGACTGCCAAGTTCATAAGTCATCCAAGAAGTCCTAAGTAGAGAGGCTACTGATGGTTAAAGGTTATGAAGCAACGAGTCAGTTGACGATGCACGATTGTTTATCCAACGGTCGAATAAGTACAAAAGTGTTGAATTTCTATTGCTTGAACTCACAAGACATTTTATCTACAACAGTTGCAAATGGGTGAGGTTGAGGAAGACCACGGTGCCGCATGGGCCGGTTAAACGACCATACTCACGCAAGAACTAGAACCCGCAACCCCCTGACTGATCTCTCGTATGCTCGCGTGTCTCAGCCATCTCAGTCGTCTAGATCTGCTCAGATCGACATTTTTTGCAGTTTCTTTGATCAATGACGCAATAGTTCCCTAACAATCGTGGCACGGGCGGCTCGCAAACTTTCCTTCTTACCCCTTGTTCTATTCTCACCCCTTACAAACACACACTCATATGCAATAAACTGCCACATGTTGAAAGACCAATTACAGACCAAAGCACAGAACGTGCGTGGATTGGGTGGCACTCGCTGGTGAGAGATACCTGGTTGATTGAGCCGACGGGCAGTTCGGTATCGGATCTCATTTTCTAGGAAACGAGGACACCGCCACCTCCCCGGTTACATGACGCCATACACTGATGAGACTAGTGACTCAAGTAGTTGTCTCGGAGTATACACTAAACACTGACCTCGAGGTCGTATTGGCGTTGCACCTTTCCTAGTTTATGCCGTCGCAGGCGGGTGGGTTGGAAAGCGCGGCGCTGCGGCAGCCTTGAATGATGAACGGCGCCCAGATCACATTTCCGATATCAGCGCAGCTTCAATTTTTAATCGAAAGTTCACTCCGATACGGAGGCGCGCCATGCGAACGGGCTGCGGAGGGGGGTGGTGGGGTGCGGGCGCCCATAACGACCGGGTGATGATCCTAAGCCACCTGGAGCGCGGGTGAAACGATGTGCTTGGCAGTTGGAGAGACGCAGCAATTTGCTGCCAATATTACGGACACATATTGCACTCGATTTCCTCTTAAAATAGAAGTTTCCAGATCGAATATCGACAATCAAAAAAACAGGAAACTTCTCTTAAAATGATGTTATATAAATTCATTTTATCGAATAGAAAATATAGCAAAATTTATTAATTTTGATTGGTCACGAAACTTCGTGTTAAATGACTCCGAATATTACTGTGTGGGTTCATTAACAAAATAAACTAGACATCACTTGTTATGACTAAACCTTTTTTTTCGGAAGCTCCTCCTTGAGATGTGGTATATTATGCAACGAAACGTCGTTATTCGTTTTTTGTTATGAAAAATAAACCTCTTTTTGTTCAAGAATTTTCCCAAGGGTTATTGATGGTCTATTACTGATCCAGAAACATCTACTATTTTAATTATATCGTCTCAGACAGTCACATTTGTCTCTATTAGGCTTGAGCAACTATACCGGAATAAGCTACTATTGGTGAACCCAGAGTGGAATATGAGTGTAGGATGTTTTGAAGTATACTATTTCAACTAGTGGGAATGGGCGGCATAACGAAATTTTCCTCTAGTGTTATTACTCACCAAATACTCAAATGTTTAAATACTGTGCCTAGCATCAATTGTACAATTTAATAAAGATATCCAGAAAACATTCCTGCCAAAAGAATCAATATGGTATGAAAATAGTTTGTAAAGTTGGGACATAATTTAAAGTTTTTAGCAGCAAGGATGCAGACCAAAAACTAAATATATGTGGGATGTTAATGTGTGCATAAACGTTCTACATATTAATTGTACGGAAATAACAACAAAATATTATTTCATATCGTTCACTATTGAGTTTTTTTTTAAAAACGTAATTCACTGCGAATATACACAAATTAACTGGATATTATAAACCGCGTAACAATGTTTGTATATTCACTTCCATGATTAAGTGAAGTTCAAATCAGAAAGAAAGAATATTTAATTTAGATTTGTTATGTTGGTACGCCTCTTTATCTGGCTGCGGGTGATTTCTGAATACCATCAGCTATGTTACGGTTAGCAGCTCCCAACGCGGCAGCAAAGAGTTCCCAGGTAGCAGGCTGCCAGGCGACTTCCTGGCAGCAGTTCGGAAATATGGCCAAAGATACCCACCCTGGGCAGTAAAATACTCCTGCTAAGGCACGAATACTGCGTAGCAGGCACGTCGAAGCTCAGGTAGGGTATATATTGCTGTTCTGACCCACCGTCTTCTTGCGACACCTCCAGGTCACGCCTAATTGACCGATCTCCCAACCACAGTAGTGAATTAGCTGCTGAGAGGTGTAGGTAATTTACGCTTTATTTTAGAGAAGAGTATTTTTCCGTCCGCTGCGTCGTCTGATTCTGTATCGACTCTCAACGTAGTGTTGCCGTTAAGCGTCCATTATGAAAGTTAGACGTATACCACATTGCTTGCGGATTTAAGTCACCCAGTAGAAGTGTGTGTGTGTGTGTGTGTGTAAGCGGCGAGGATACGACAAGGTAAGGGAAAGAAAGATCGCGCCCGGGCTGTGGGCCGTTAGGTACTGCTCTGGCATTCACATAAGGTTGAGCGGAAAAAACACGGAAAAATTCCGATCAGAGCAAATTACTGCTAACGTGTTGCCTATAACACGTCTTTTCGAAGCACTTTGATAATGTCAGACCCGAAGGGTTGATCACTTAATTGGCAAAGAAATAGCAACATATTCAATGGTTGAAACCAAAACAGTATAAGTGACATTTTATAAATTCCGAGAAAACCTGATTATTTTGGGATGTATTTCAGTGGCAATGTTTTTTCGTGGTTTTAATCAACAATTGAAATGCCATGGTTTTAATCATGAAACAATGTACCACGACTCTATAGTAATATTGACTGAAATAAACAGATTTCTCATATTATAAAATGGCATTTATATCGTTCCGATTTCACCCATTCAATTGAAAAAATAAACCTTTGAGTATTTATGATATAAAAAGTTTGTGGTCAACAGCGCGCCAATGTAGAGGAAGTTATCTCAGTTGCCAAGTACTTGCAATTTTATGACAAGTGAAATCCGCTCTCAAAAAAGAGAAGTTTACGTGTAGAGAGCATGGGAATGACAGAAGAGTGACCCACATCTGCTCCTTTACTCTCGTTTCCTTTTCGATTCCTTTTTACCTCTTCTCTTCTCCCTTTATCCCCTCTTTTCTCCCCTTCCTGATACCTCATCCTTCCCTTTTCTCTGCGTTGTTCCGCCTCCTCTCATTTTGCCTCCATTCTACCAGCTCCTCATCCCCTTTTCTTCCCCTTCTGTCATCTCCTCCCCCTGCCCCGCATTTCTGTGACTCCGGAAGCAGACAATAGCCGCTGAGAGCACGCGGCAAGATCAAAGCCCTCATTAACTGCGCTACAAGCGGGTAGGAGGGGGCCGAGGGAAGAGGGACGGCCCGCTGGAAACGGGGCACAGTGGTTTGAAAGGCGCGGAAAGAAGAAACAAAATCTCTTTTTCTTAATTGTTTATTTTCCTCGATCGTCAAGTTGGTCTTACAAAGGTTTTTAACTAATAAAATTAAAAATAATATCGAGTGACATCAAGAAGAAACGTCTTATCACAAAACACATTGCATTAGCACAAAAGTAATTTCACAATTTTTTTCTGAATGTTCCTTTAAAATTATACCATAATCACTTGGAATTTTAATTTAGAATATTTAATCTAGAAATTTTGTAGAAAAATATTACAATATTTAGAAATCAAGTGTAAGGATGAGAAATATCTTCACTGTGACGAGTTTTAATGATGGGAAGGAGATCTGACGTTTTCCAAAGAATAAATATTTTAATAAAAGGTCAGGATGGAAAAGATAAATAAAATATTAATGATAATTTTGGAGTACAACTGTTTTAGTGTTCAGTAGAAAGCTATTCTTTTTCATTTCGAATAAATTATGAATAACCGAAGATAAATATATAGAATGATGATATAATGAATATATATGAATAACCGAATATATATATATATATATATATATATATATTATATATATATATAGTATATATATATATATAATCATTTATAGCGCATGATATGCATGACCTGTGAAACTTGGTCCACTGGATTGAGACTGCAACGGAGAAATAATTAGCGCGTTTGTCGCAAAGAAATCGTTCGCCAGTAATGTCAGCGCACGCATGTTCTCTACAGGTGCGTGAATATTCGCATAATAATCACAAGTTTCAATCAACAAATTGTATCGCGCACAATAATGTACGTAGCTTGTACATGCGTTGAGCTATGATACTCTCTGATGTACTGAAGAACTAGCTGCGGGCTAGCAGAATCTTATATTAAACATTAGAAACATTCCCCCAACAAAAGAGGACAATTATATTTGGTTCAAAAAACTTAAAATACCTCACAATGTCACTGACGGATCAAAATTATACTTGAAAGATTAGAAAACGGCAGCCACAAGACTGCTTGCACCGAAAGGAAAGCACTCGGCCCAAAAGTTATTTTCCGCGTAAACAGTGGAGATTCAGAAACAGCAGAATGACGAAAGGTAACGCAAAAACAGTAAGATGAGTACGCAACTGGTGAATTCGGTGAAAGCGGCAGGCGACAATTCAAAACCCTACGAACATTGTACAAAAGAAAATGCCGATTATATCACATTAATAATATACAGTTGATGCATGATTTAACCATAGCCATTTTTACACAATGTATACGACGTATGACATTGCAAATCAAAGGATATTTTTCCAGCATTTACTTCAAATAAAAATATGTTTCCATTTACGGACAGGACCGTCGATAACTTTACGATATGAACATATTCGTGGCGTAGTCTACAAATAAGTCTACTCATCGTTATTTTTGAGTTAAATATATTTGGGAGATATCTCGTTCTTATCTATTAAGTATACAAAAGCTGTATGTCCATACAAGAGGGATCATGCTTTTTCCGGAACTTATGCCTTGGCGCTTATGGCATTGCGCTTGTGAGTGATATTAATGACCTTGCTAGCTGACGCGCCCAAAACCACGAATCAGTGATGGCAAAGGTTTCACCGGCGTCACTGGCAAAGGTGCATCTACTGATATCACTGCAGTACCTCTGACTGGGAGGTCAAAAGGCACAAGTCCCGACAGTGGCAGGGTTTCATTCACTAACTACGTAGCTAAATCCAGTTCTGCTGGCGTATGAAGGACAATTCTATAGGCAGGCTGCTAGTGTTTCGTGGTTTCTCCGATCAACACCATGAAAATGCCGGAGCAGTACCCTAACAAACGGGTCACGGGTTGGACCGCGTGCGGTCTTTCCTTCCTCTTCCTTGTCCTCTCCTCACCCATTACAGACACACAATTACACTAACACGCAACACACTACCATGCACACACTCACACGCACTAGAAATACTAATCACTTGCCTTGTAGTACCTACAACAAGAGTAACCTGCCTGGCAAAATTCGCCATTGTACAATGGAGAAAGAACAGCCCTCGATAAATGAACGCCCTCGTTGAAGATATGAAGGTATAGAAATTTTCAATGTTGTTGTTAATAATTAAGACAGTGAAGGCAGTAGAAGAGAGTACAGCTCGAAATCCGTGTCCGGGAGTTGCAATGACAGATGTAAGGATAGATGCAACGGTATTGCTGATTATACTGGTAGTGATGATGTCAATGAAAATATTGGGATTTATTTGATTGAAAATATTTGATTAACCAACACGAAGGCAGTGAAAACGGAAGATTTGCTGGTGCCTGTACTGATAACAGTGCATGTGAATGATAAGTTCTCCAGATGATGTCATAGTTTAATATATAAGTTCTCCAGTTATCGTTACTAGTGTATTGTGGAGTTGCTGTATATAGTACTAGAGACAACAAGACGGGAAGGACACCACCATCTGAAATAGCAGTGACTGTAGTAAGCACGCGTTTCTAATGAAATAGTTGCTGATTCTGTCGCCAGTAGCGGTGAACCGGTGAAGCCAGCAGACAGAAGCTGCACAGAGGATTGGTAGCTATTGTGGTTGCGAAGATGGTTCCATTTGGGCTATGTGGACACGTGAGTTACTGCTGCTGGCACTGAAGTCAGTAGCACTGTTACTGCGGGGAAGAACCGGCATTTTTAACGGTGGTGTCTGCGACATACATGGAGTTAAAATGAAAGAGTTTCTAAAATTTCTGATGATGCTAGTTATTAAATAATACATGTACGTGTTATGCATGTTGAGGAAGGTAGCTTCAGTGATGGTAGTAACGGTTGCATGCAGACAGTTTCAACAGATTTAAAGACGCTTGAGAATCAATTCGTTTAGTGGAAACAGTTCGCTAAACGGAGAATAAGTTTTTGGTTTCCGGACGAGTAAACTGCTTGCGAGATTCGAGCCGTTGTTGTAGTAGACATTTAATCTGGAGAGGTAGCGGTTTTCCTCCTCGAATTAATGGTGAGATCCGTCGTGTACAGGAGGATTTCCACTTCGAGGTATCTCCTCTATCAGGGCACATTTCATTGGGGACGAGCTCTTAAGTTTCGACAGGTCTTCCGACATGTGTGGAAGTGTAGTGCGTGTAAGTGTAAGTGTGTGTGTGTAAGGGAAGAGGACAGGGACGAGGATGAGGAAGGAAATATTTCGTCCGGTCAATGGTCATTAGTCCTGTTAGTAGAGTGAATGAATAATTCGTGTATGTCAGTGTAAGTGAATGTGAATAAGAGGTCAGTAAACGGAAGGAAAGATCATGTGTGGTCCGCCTCCGTTGTAAGGGTACTGCTCCGAATTTCACCAGATATTGATGGCAGAAACCACGGAAAATTACGTCACTGCGCCCGACTGCTAGACTTCTCCTCCAGATAGTGATTGAACCCCTGCCAGTTCGGTCTCTGACTTCTAAAACTCCCGAGGTTCAAGTCGAACACAAGATGTGATGCCGTCGGAACGAAGACGATGACTGGCTTTTGTGGCGACGGTGACTTGGACGTCGGTGACTGTAGCTGGCCGCGCCTGAGAAGAGCGCCGCTGCAAAGCGCATGCGAAGATAAATGTTTTGATGTGGATGCCGCCTCCGTCGGATTCCGTGCGCCAAAGGCGAAAATTGGTCTACTGGCGGAAGCGATGGTGGCGCTATCTGTTTGTGTGTGTGTGGGGGGGGAAGCCCGAAGAAAGCGGAGAAGGGGGCGGCTTTCGGTGCACAGTCCGCGCAGCAGATTCGCGCTTCCTCTCCTGCATTCAAAAGAATCTAATTTCCTGGAGATGAATTCGAAACATCGCAAGCGTTTCATTTACTTCTGTGCACGCAAAGGGAACATGTGGCCTTCTAGCACTCATGCACTTTAAATGATTTAATTTTTCTTACAAAAAATCTTCAGCAGTCTGTATTCAAATATAGTTATTAACGACGTAAGTATCGCAATATAAAATATTAGTCAAATACGTTATTAGATAAGTTTTTGAAACAACGCCTTTTGCAGATCTTTAATGAAAGGTAATGGTCTCTGGATAAGTTGTTTCTTGTTATTACTTACCAGCTTTGTAGTATAAACTTTAAATTTCAATAAAATATGAACATTAATAATAACAAGAATTATCTGCAATCATTTATTTGTTATTTTATTGAATGTGTTGTAACTGATCTATTGAAAGAATTTGACATTTCCTCTTCAAGAAAAAACAGTGACTGTGTGCATGTTTTCAGAGAAGCTAATACTACGAGTTTTATTATTTTCAAAGAGTGCTTCTAAGTACAAATATTTGCACGTTTATATAAACTCAATGTCTAGTAATGGTCTGCAACATGTCTCCTTTCATAAAAAATTAGTAATTATAATTATGTGGTGCATTACGTTTTTAAGAGAAAGTGTAAAGAGTCTTTACCATGCTTTACTACAGCGTACATGTACAAATCGTGGGAAATATACATTACCATTTTCAGAAATTGTTGAACAGTGAAGAGTGATTTATTGTTCCAGAATTATTAATAATAGTAATTCTTAAGAACGTTTTTTGGATTTCGATTAGTGTTCTTTAGGGTTGCTATAAGTCCTGAAAGGCGGGACGTGCTCTGAATATTGACAAGTGTCCTGCCAAATTTTTCTGTGTCTCTGACAAATGTCCTGGTTTTATACTTTGATATAATTCCACACGGTACTCAAATAAAATCCGGGATGGAGAACAAATAAACAAAATAAATAAAATGCTTATTTGTAGTGTTAAGAAGTAATTTTATAATTACTGTAGAACTTAACTAATTATTAAACCACAAGTTGTGGAAGTGAAACCGTTAATACACTGATAACTTCGGTTTATATCACATGCATTTTCACTAAGAACTTGCTAAATCGGTAATATTTTGCCGTAAGAAACTGAATATGCTTGATGATACAATGTGATGATAAGATGATCGCTGGGCTACATTATGATTTTCTTACATCTCAACCTATGTATGTTGCATTGTATGTTGCATGTTGCATTCTGTAGATGTATTTGTATATGTGCAGTACATTTATTCGGATAATTCGTATATTTCCGAATCTGAACATACCACACCCTCAAATAGTTCGGATTGCCGGAGTTCTATTGTATCTTGTGATCCAAAAATGAGAAACATTCCCCATCACTATTCAATAAAAGGAGAGCTGATTCTAATGTTATAAAAGGGAAGAATTTCTATGAAGAATGAAAATGTAACAACCGTATTTCTACAGCGTCATGTTTGTGAAAAGTTTATTTGTGGAAAATACTCTGAAAAATTCATATTATCCATAAAGTGTTTACTTTTTTATCTTTTTACATTAATATGCAAATAGTAATGTCATAAATCAATAATTATTTGCTAATACTTTTCATCATTATTTTGTATCATCTATATTTGATGTTGTGTAATAGTTTTCCCAGTTTAGTAATGGGCACCTCCAAATATCTTAAATATAATATATTAAAGGTTCCAGAAGCACGTACTTTCATTATTTTAGCCATATTACAATGGAGTAAGTTAGAAAAACCAGTAGAATTAGTTTTTCAAGCGCTGACAAGTCCTTAATTGGTTCAAACATTTTTTCTTAGGTGCCTAGTTCAATGGGGTCTGCGAAACGACGCGTGTGGAATTTTAAGAACAAAGTTTCAGTTGCTTTCTTATGTGCACTTTCAAATACAATGTATAACTTTGTGTTGAAGGTTGTTAGATTGAAATATTCAATGAATTAGTATTACGTATTACTATTAAGTACAAAATCGAGAGATAAGTGTATTTATTCTTATATGAAATGTTTGGAAAACTACATTTTGCGGATGGTTATTTGATATAAGGTATAAATGCTCACATATGTCCTATATTAAATGATTATTGGTTTAGTTGTACATTAAGCATTATTATCATCTATATGCGAGTTGCACGAGTGAATATGAAATATATTATGAATGATTTACATGTTATGCTAAAATTACGGAAGATGGATGAATTTTTGTAGAGAAGAATTTTATTATAGTGTAAAAAACGTACCTTTTAGAAGAATTATCATTTAAATTCATTTAAATGTTTATTACTTAATTACTCAATTAAACACTGTTTTTCAAGGTTGAATGTGTTACAGTTATTTCTGCACTTTTAAACATTTATTGTGATAGTATAAACGTGAAAAAAAGAATATTTACTTTTTCAATTTTTCTTTTCTTCTTATGTGAATAGGTGTATTAACCTCCATATACTGTTAGGAATGAATAGAGTATAATAATAATCATTATCATTATTAGATAACATTAATACTTTTAAACCCAACATCTCTTATTGTCTTAACTGCATTTTATTTTAATAATAGAATCAGATTTCTTACTAAAATTAATAAAACAAAGTTTGAAAGAAAATTCTTTATTTGAAATATTATTTTATGAGTGATAAATAGCTACGAATTAGAGTAATAGAATATACATTATGAAAGAATTAAAACTTGTCATTGTCTGAAAACAATATATATAATGTATATTATATACATTTGGGCAAAAAATATATAATATGTTTTATAAAATTAAATACGATATTTAAATATACATACTTTATTTACATGTATTTGTGAAATATTACTCGCTTTAGTAAACAATTGCTTCCTATATTTACAATATTAGTATTTTTACCTCAACAACTGCTAACATTGTATTTGGGTAATTTTGTTTGTGGCGTATTGAAAATATATTATAAACACCCAAAAAACAATGTAACAAAGTAAAAATCCACACATGTTGTTCGCGTCAAGAAACTATTTACAAGAGCCGAGTACCTTTACATTCCTCTAAACTTGATTAGTATGTTCTCCTGACAGAGGGTCTCTTTTCGGAGTACTCGCAGTTGATTCAGAAACGGAGCTCGAAAGACGAAATTAAGTACGCAGACAGCATTTTCAAAACCAACTCTGTCAGTGACTGGATCTATGGAAGAAAATCACAGTAAACACTATCAGACCTTCTGTACTCTTAGATTTTAGTTTCGAAAATCACAATGCTTTTAAAATCTTCATTTAATTTTAGATGTTTTTTATTCAGAATATTCATGTCAAAATCACTAAACGTGTTTCAATTTTATCGAAATTTTTACCTACTCCGTCGATGAGTGTCATTTTGAGACCAATCAATCAATATGAGTTTTTTATGAGACAGTAAATAGGCAGTACGAGTTAGTCCTGCCGGTAATTGTTAAATGTTATTTAAGCTTGTACGGTTTTATCGATATTCAGAGAAACGGTCAGTTTCCCCAATGTGCAATGAACTCAATTTTTAACAAAGGCGCCTTCTACGATAAAAATGTGCATCCCACTGGACATACTTCGGCTCTATGGAGATAATGTTGTATTAAGATGTTGTTCAGAAAATAGATGAAAACAGCTCACTTTATTTCCAATAAATGTTTCTGACTTAACTTTGGTACTTTGGAATAGTAAATAGTTTCTCTATTTTCATAATTAATGTGAAATAATCTTAATGAGTATTTTTTCAAAACTCACATTATCTTAAAAATGTTATTCAGTTTTGCTCATTTTAAACCCTAAAAATGAAATATTATATTCAAAATTTGAAAATGACAATAAGTAAACCTAGAGCTCGACAACTTGGAAAAAAAACTGGCCAGTGCATGCGCGAAAAGTGCCGGAAGGGAAGCTTCCCTCTCTTTGCGGCCCAAGTTCCTTCGCTGAGGAGCCACCGTCGCCTGGGCCCGGGCGGGTGGCAGGGAGAAGACAACCGCCTCGATCCCTACGGCCTTGAAGGCTTGGAGACACAGTTGTTTGGAGTTTTTCTCGCTTGCCAGGAAGTCAGTTTGTGTGTACTTCCTGCTGGGCATAAGTGTAGATCTCCGATTTGTTGCAGGCTTCACCTCCAATACCCACGTGCGTTTCTGGCGCACTGTTGAGAGGTTAGGCTTGTGAGATAGTGTATCGAGTGACACAACATTCGAGAAATGAAAATCGTTCGCCGTCAAGAGCGTAGCGAGAGAACGAAGTTGCTAGAGCGAATCAGATGTCGTTGTAGCCAGTCCTTGAGCTTCCCTTCGCGTATAGTGAGGGATGGCTTCGCCACGCCTGCTGATGAAAGCAACGTCATGATATTTTTTCTAAGTGGTCAAGCTATAGTAAAATAATCTAAATAGAATGTTATTGTAGGTGAAATCGGCTATAAGTAACCGTGTTCGAAGCAACATCCCATGGGCTGAGTTGGTAATAACTGAATCTTAGATTGATTGTTAGTTTTTGCGCGCGTCAACTGCTAAGATCACTTGTCCCTAAAATGTAGGGCATGTTTTCTATTGCGGTAGGTGGCAGTTTTATCCTCTCGCTGGAGAATGAGATCCAGCGCCGACCTGTGTTGGCTTGCGGGGAGTTTTCCTAATCGGGTATCTCCCATAAGCGTTGAATCTTGTATGTTATAGTATTAAACGCCCTTGAGGTGATCTATTGCCAGCTGCTTAAAACAGCTGGTCCGCATAATCGCTGTCGTTTCGGTTGGTTTGAAATATTCTCATTCATGAAAGCAGATCAGTTGGTTTTGTTGAAATATTATTGTCTAGAACAGAAAACAAAGTTGTACCGCTTATGAAGACTAAACCGGATTAAAAACGAAGTAGCGAGGTGTCTGTATCAAAAAACACGGCAATTACGAAAGATGCACTCTTGCTTGCTCCCTCGCTCTCTCTCACTCTCCTACTTTCTCACTCTTTCTCGTTCTCCCATTCTATTTGTCGATCTCTTACTCCTTCGTACGTTCTCACCTGGTATTTTGTCGTTCTCTTTTGCTCTCAATCTCTCTCTCATACGTTCTCGCTTTCCTACTCTCTCGCTCTCTATAGCGCTCTCTATCGTTCACTCTTTCTTTCCCTCTCTTTATGCCACACTCCCTCTCCCTCACTCATTATCTCGCCCGCTCTCTCTAGTTTACTCTCGCCCTCTCTCTCACCTTATCATTCTCTACCGCTCTCTCTATCACCTTTCGCTGCACTCTTCGTTAGTCCATCTACTGCTATTGAGGAACAAGTAGCCGTAAAGAGGGTTGGATAACGTAACTGACTCTTGAGTAGGATTGTACAACGTGACAATAATCCCATATTGTCCACTTTTCCGTCTTTACTCAGATGAGATGGGACGAAACTACACGTGCCTCAGACTAAATGTTACAATTTTTAGGACATAAAGGGGGCTTAAATAGACCTCATTGTGACCTATCTACTGATTGGGAGGCAACTTCTCGTGCACTGGTGTTTCGCAAGTACACGATCTTACGCAAAGATCTTTCGTGAACTGTTGAACAACAGTTCACACTCATCAAAGTATTGTCCCCAACAAATTAAATGGAATATGAAAAGTGTGTGTCATTTAAGATCACCTTCTTGATGTTTACAGCCAACAAGTGATCATCTACAGTACCATCATTTAGACAAGTTTGCAATATCTATTTTGAGATATATGTTCGGGAATTTTAAAGACATGCGTCATATTTTCATCGTGACCAAACGCGAGCGTGGAGTATTTAAGATTCCGGATCAAGCAGGGGCAATGGTTGTAGCATTTACTCGAAAACTCCACCCTCATTGACCGCAGAAACTCACGTCATACGTCGCCATTTTCTCCCCGATTGCTGCGCCCGAGCTCGTGCTGACGTCGTATTTGCTCGTGGTAACGAGGACCCGTTGCTGTTTCGGCGCCTTCTCTTTTGCGAACTTTCTTGTTTTTTGCGTACCTTCTTCTTTCTGTTTCTGAAAATCCGGAGAGAAATCGTCTTCAATAGAAAATAGTTTTTATTTTGCCTTTAGTGGAGATGTGTTTGAATGCGAGCTTTTGCCGTCAACTGCAAGGCCAGTACTGCAGCCCAGCCGCGTGTACTCACGTGCCCGCCGCCAGGTGCTGTTTTGGCCGGCGCCCCGGGCGGGTGGGGGGGCCGCGGGGCGGGGGGCGCGCGCAGGCTGGGGTGCAGGCGCATCGGCGTGAAGTCGGCGGTTGGAGAGGCGCATAAGCCTAAGTACTCCTGTGCAAGGGGAAAGCCGCCTCAACTTCAGTCTCCTTAGTGTAGTCAATGTTTTATCCAAAGCATGGCAGTGCTCTGCCCAGCTGGGTGGTGCAAAACGCTGCTTCCAACGGAACAAAAGTCTGACCCTAATTTAAAAAATCGAGCTTGGCTCTGAGATGTCACTCAAGTTGTGTACACATGTCATTGGTGCATCATATTTTAGCGTGACAGAGAAATTCCATCCTATTTTCCTTCTCATATTCGAAGGTGAAATATCTGAACGTCGAAAAATACACGAGATTGTGAAACAAGTTTACGTTTAAAAACATTTTTGCTTGGGATTTTTTGTTATGCCGAATGGATAATACATCTGAAGATGAGTTAAGTATCTGACAAGTTTACTTTTTTGTTTTGACGAGTATGGCGTGTGTATCGTAACATATTCTACGTATCTTTTTTTTACATATTTAAATCTATAACTTTTCTACCGGTTCGTATCGCTTTGATTTAACTTGTAGGAAAGTCACAACTGGTATCTGTCAGTATACCAATTTGCTCTTGAACACTCTTTCCCATTTTTGTCTTATCATCATTTAACTACCACAGTGCGTAACCGACCCGTCTCGATTCGACGTGCCATTGCGATGAGTTGTGGTAGTAGTTTCTGTGATGGTTCTGGTGGTTGTGGGTTGTGGTGGTGGGGGTGGTTGTGGGTTGTGGTGGTGGGGGTGGTTGTGGGTGGAGGGTTGTGGTGATGTGGGTGGTTGAGGTGGTGGTTGTTGTAGTGGCAGTGATGGGGGGTTGTGGTTGTGAGAGTGATGGTTATGGTTGTGAGAGTGATGGTTGTGGTGGTGGAGGAGTTGGTTGTGGTGGTGGTTGAGGTGTCGGTTGTGATGGTAGTGGCAGTGATGGTTGTGGTGGTGGTTATGGTGGTTGTGGGGGTGGTGGTGGCGTGGGGGCACCTGGTCGGGGCGAGTGCCCGGGGGGCAGGCGGAGCGCGGGCGGCCCCGGAGGTAGACGGGCCGGCGGAGGACGTTGCCCGCGGGGCCATAGTTGCACACGAGCGAGAAGCGCAGCGGGCGCGCCGGGCCGCGGTCTGCGCGCGCGCAGCCCACCAGCCGCGTCTGCGCCCACACCAGCTGCCGCAGCGACAGCACAACACTCGCACACGCGCGCGTGGACGGACGGGGGAAGCCTGCTTCCTCACGATTCGAATACGGACAGCTCATGATCGAAGTATCCTTCCAGACAGTTCTGCGGTGACTCCACTGCGCGCTGTCAGACTTCGTCCGAGGCCTCTCCGCCACTGAAGATGTCTACCGCAGGTGGTGACAAAACGTATGAAATCACGATTTCTAATAGATCCTGGCTAACCATTTCAGAAAATAATAGTAATTGAAGTCGTAGGCTTCCGCGGCCAGAGTCATGTGGGTGATCTGGGCTGTCCGGGTGACGTCCAGATCACCCAATAATAGTAATTGTCAATACGACTCTGTATACCTTGATTACACAAGTCTAGAAAAAAAATGTTCACCCTTTTTGGATACAATAACTGATTTAATATATGTAAAGTGTAAGGATTACAGAAATGACTTCATTTTTTTCCGTATCACATCAGGTGTTGAAACAATTTACATTTAAACATCTTTATATCTTTAAAGTGAAAATCTGAAAACTTGATCACTCTGAATCATCTCTTGATCATCTGAAAACTCGAAATTAAGAACTGAAACACAGTTTATCTTATATTATTTTTTATAACAACACATTAACTTAAGGCCAATACTTAACTGTGACTGTTACCCTTTACAGTTAAAATCACTATTTGTTTTCACCCGTATGAGCAATCAATAGAACCGTTATCGCTTAAAAAACCTTCTTGTTCTATATGTTCTCTTGTTCAATTGAATAGCATCATCTGCAGCAGTAACTAACAGTAGCCATTGATGCATTACATCACCCTTGGTAGCGCCTGTCAATGTCTCCATTATCGCTGAAACTTCTCACCCTGTTCTTCACTTATTGCTCTCAGGTTTCCTGAAATGCACTATAAATGAGAGTGAAGGAAATATACTTTCAATCTCATGTTGCATCCTAAGGATTCATATTTCTTCAGCATATCATTTACATAATACTCATAGTTTGGATCTTTATAATTTCTCAAGACCTTTTTTGAGCCAATACAAGTTCTCCTTTTTGGAGGAGTCGCACATGCTACAAAGTGCTCATCTTTAGTTAGTTCTCTGATCTGCGGCCCTATAAAGATACCTTCTTTGACTTTTCCTTCTGCGAGGGTGGAAGATTTCTTTGTTAGGTACTTAAAACAACTTCCTTTCTTATCTGGAGTCGTAGTAAATTGCTTCATTAATCCCAAATTAATGTGTAAGGGAGGTAACAGAATTTTGTCACGATCTACTAAGGTGTTTGTATAAGCTTCTTGTAAACTGGAATCATTGTGTTTCTTTTAAGCCACTCCAAGCTGTCCAATTATTCTTTCTATCACAGCTCCCATTCACAAATCTGACATGGGTACTTGGTGTAACCCTTTTCTTATCATAACAACATTCATAAAACCTTTAATAAAACCATCCATAAAAATCACCGCAGATCACCCATTTATATTTATTTTAATTTCTCTTTTTCAAGTAGCAATTTAAGATTGTCTTCTTAAGCTGGATGAAATGTGTGACTGATACAGATGCTTCAGTGTTACCTATGAGTTTTACTTATTAAAAAACCAATTCTTAAGTATTTCTCTCTAAGACTGTAAACTGTTACATATGTTCCTGAATCATATGATGAGATATTTAAATCGCTGACCAAATCGTTTGGTTCTGTTTGCTTTAAAGGTTTGGGTTTGTGTTCGGTGCTCGTGCAATCAGTTTCTTCCGCTGACTCACCTGGCGCTGAACTTAAATCAGAATTCAGCGCTTCGAGGTTCGAAGGAGGTTCTGGAATAGAAACGTCAGTACCACGTGATGACCAGTTAATTTCTTGTTCTTGTAGAGTTCACAGACGAGAACTTTAAATGAGAATAATGTCCATCTACAAAATGGAACACATGCATATAATGAAGCACACATACACATGCATATAATGAAGTTATAAATGATTTTTTCATTAGACATTTTTCTCTAATTTTTACGCAGCTTGCAGTGATTGATAGTAGTAATGCATCACTGAGTGAGTCAATTGTCAAAACTCTCGCCACAGAATGACACCTGTAACAGTTATTCCAATTAGCCTCCATAAAAAAATTGCCTTCAAAGATGTAATGTCCTTTTTGCCCTACTTTGTTTAAAAATTAATAATATTCAGAAAATCATCTCAGTTATTTTTTCGTTTCAGAAAGTCGTCTACCAAGAGAGGTTGCTCAGTGCATCAACTGATGTCATTGCAGTGCTGCTGACTGGGAGATCCTGAGTTCGAATCCCGTCAGTGATGGACACTAGCTTGTCAGCTATGTCGAATTCAGTAACTGTCTGGAAGAGAATTCTTCCGGTCTCCTCTAATCGGTAGTTTTCCGTTGTTTCTCCGATCAACACCAGGTGAATGTTGGAGGAGAGGACTACGTGCGATATTTCCTTCCTCTTCCTTGTCCTATCCTCACCGTTTACACACGCTAAACTAACATGCTTTTCACTACCATACATGCCGGGAGTCAGGTCGGGAGCTTAGAGCTTTTCCAGTCTCGGACGATGCCCCGCTAGAAGGAGATACCTGGCTGTGAGAAACCCCGCTAGCCAGTGGTGGGTCGGCGCCGAATCCCGCCATCCAGCGGGGAATGATCACCGCCACCTCTCCAGCGGAAAGAGACACGCACTACTCTTACGGGACGAATGCCCTCCGTAGTTGACCCCGAAATCCGAAATCACTAACAAGCAACAAACCAGAAAGTCATCTCCGATCTGTCAGTATGGTATTGGCACGCGTATGGTACAGTAGCCCAAGAGCGCGTCGCGCCGTCCGCGCACCTGCGTGTAGTGCCCGGTGGCGGGTTCGAAGGCGTAGGCGCCCACGGCCGACGCGTTGAAGAGGTTCGCCTCCTCGAACCAGAGGCGGACGAGGCGCTCGAGGTCCCAGCGCGAGCGCCACGCCAGGTTCTGCCCCACTGCGAAGCGCGGGCTGGCGCGGCACGCGTCGTGCTCGTCCACGCACTGCTCCGCCCACCGCCCCGCCACCGCCTCCTCCACAGCGCGCCGCCCCCTGTCACTTCGCGCCACCGCTTAGAAAAAAACTCTAACGCGCGGTGGAGCCTGAATATATTTCTGTGGGTACTTAATACCGAAAAATCGATTGTCGTCTATTTGTTTGTTCATCTGTCCGTAAACAATGCTAGCGGCTAAATCATTTTTCAAAATTGATACTTCACAATCTATTTGGCTGATGTTGCGGCCTTTTGAGTTCGAAAAATATGATTCCACTGTTTTTGATAAAAATTTGTTATCGAATAGTCTGAATAACGATTAAGAGAAGGGTACAGGCCTAATGTTTGCTATAAATCAAGAGTTTTCAAAAATTGAAAAGTTCAAGACTTTTTCGGCGTCTTCCTAAAACTACAATAATAAACAAAGAAATGTTTTAATTAGATGGTCATTTACAATTTTTCGAAAATTTTGAGTATTTTCGCGTAATATACAGGAATGTTTTAAATTGCGTTCAAACATTTTTTTTCTCAAAAACGGCTCCATAGATCATGATTGGATATTGTTGTTGGATAGTGTAAAGAATGTTTAAGAGAATGCTGTAGGCCTGATGTTCGTTTAAAAGTCTGTATGATTATGAATATAAGCATTTTTACTTTTTCACTTCCACTACCGTGGTATACCGAAGATTATGTAATGCCGCGCGAAAAAACGGCGAATTTTCGTCAGAAAATCTCTTTTTACAGAGCCTCGGCAACAAAAAAGTGGATACTTCCTGTTGCTAAATTTAGAAACAGAATTCTCCAATACGTGGTGAAGCTCGAATATATGTTTTGTGTGTTCGTGACACAGAAAAATCGATTTACGTCAAAACGTCTGTTCGTCTATCTATCCGCTTTCCGTCCATCTGTGAACAATGCTAGCAGATTAACCGTTCAGCCATTTTTCTCCAAAATTAATATGTCCATATCAACGCAGCTAATGACACGGCTCCTTGAATTTGAAATTTATGTAATTTGGGGAGGGGGGAACTTTACATGAAAATTCTGCAACATTTTCAAAATTTTCAAAAACATGGAGCCATCAAATTTTGGTTAAATTTTGTTGTTGGATAGTCTGAACGTAAAGGTAATTCTTAGCTATGGACGAGTTGAAACGCTGAATATATTCGTGAGTTGTAGCTTCAGGACGAGTTATTGCGCTCAATCAGGTTGCAGCTAAGAGCCTCTGGACAAGATCGTACACGGAACCGCGATCGTACACGGAACCCCATCCACTGTCCGAGTTTGCTCGTGCGGACGGGCTTTAGGCTGTTGCTAGGACTGTCTTATAACTGAGATATCTTGCGCGATATATATTGTGACGTACCTGGGAAGCGGTACTCTCACGACAAAATAAATTATACAAAGGACGGGTACATTTTCGTAAATGGGCTTCCAGGGGTTTGGCGCTGCATTGGAAGATGATCATAAGAAATTCTTTTGTGCATAGAAATATTTTAATAATAGAAACACACTTTACAAAAATTGTTTATAAAATGCAATGCGCAAGGCCTTGGTAATAAGTGCACAATCAACGCTACCTTGATGCTCTTAAGAACCATCTGCTGGCTGTAGGCGAGCGGGGCCGCCGTGGCAGCGGCGACGGCGTCTTCGGCAATCCTCGGTCCGCCCCGAAGTCCGTCGGGAATTCGCTCTCCCTCGGCGATCGACTCCGCCGGTCCCCAACGCAACGGCCAACGAACTCGCCGGGATCCACCCCCAGCCAGTATAAGCAATGTCTCACATATACTAACACGCACGACGCGCGATTGCGGCCTGTTGGCAGTTCCGGTCTCAGCAATTCTTCTCAATCTCGCGCGAATGTCTGCACAGTACGGTCCGCTGCTGCCTTACACCCGGGCGGAAATATAACACGTGTCCGTCGGCCACACGAATTCCTGTATTAANNNNTATATATATATATATATATATATATACACACACACATTTCCTTTAATCCTTTAACTGCTTCGGGCCGGCGTCAAGCGTCTTCGAGCGAGCTCAGCTCAAACGAGTGACCGACAGGAAGAAGCATAACGCAAGACGCTTGACGCCGGCCCGAAGCAGTTAAAGGATTAAAGGAAATTTCACAGGTCTCATGTTGGCTAAAAACACTGATTTTCCGAAATTGAAAGAAAATCAATTTTTTCGGAGTCTTCCTACGTCTAAAATATAAATATTAAGAATTTTCCCTTAATAAAATGTGTTCCTTAAAGGTAGATTTTGCAATAAGATCATGTACAATTTTTCGAAAATTAAAAAAAAATAGGAATTTTTTTCGGCGTCTTCCCACCAGTACAGTTTTCTTAGTGAAATGGGCTGATCAATAAAAGATCTTTAACTACGTAACGTCATGTAGATTTTTTTTAAAATATGAGTCTTTTTGAGTCATTTGGAGTCTAACATAGTTGCCCACTACCAATATCCTGCGCTTTGTAAACGTGGAATGCGATTCCAGGCAGTTGCATGCTACGTAAGTTAGCATTGGTATACACTATCACTTTCGCGCACTTACTAACGTAAGAAGAGAAAGTGTAACCGTGTGCCAAAAAACGGCGAATTGTATACAGAAAAACTTATTGCCGAGCACAAACAGATAACTTCACAAAGACATTCAAATAACACATATTATACATCACATCACTAAGTTATCCCATACTTTTTACAATTATGTCTTCAATTACACAACTACCTCAATAAAACCTAAGCAAAGCACCCATAAATGCCACCAGAATAAAAAAAAGATTTCTCAAACGTGTTTTCATATAAAATTTGCAAATTTTGATGATTTTTTGTGAGGCGGTCAGTGGCTTCCTCTCCTCAAGAAATAATAGTTTTCATTTTTACAATAGATAGTAAGCATCAAGAGTTGTAAAAGTTGTAAAAGTGAAAAAGTTGTACTGTTAACTGAACCATGTATCACATTCAAAATAGTAATAAATTACAAAATAAAAAATAAAAAAGGGAAGGCCACAAAAATTTTAATAGTTTGTAATTTTCGAAAATTCAGGGTGAACCGTGGCAATCGGATCTATGTCTTCCTTTAAGTGTATTTTTATACTTACAAGAAATTAAAAGAAAGAATTTAGGGGCCGGTTTTTTTAAAAAAATGAAAATGTCTGGGGAGCTTCATGTTAAGTATCTCCCCACCAATTTTGAAGAATGGTTTTCAAAATCGCATCGCCTTGGCTTAAAAGAGATCGACCGGGGAAAAATTATTTTGGAAAACTTTTTTCGTATTACGTAGTATTTAGGTGCTCGTGGTTTTACAGACTGACAAATAGGCAGACAGACAGACAGACAGACAGACAGACGGACAGACAGACGGACAGACAGACAGACGGACGGACGGACGGACAGACGGACGGACGGACGAACGGACAGACGTTTTGCCATTAATTGGTTTTTCGGAATCAAGGACCCACAAAACAGGGATTCTGACTGTACACGTTTTAGAGATTTTTTTCTTAACTTAGCACTTATCCACTTTTTCGCAAATAGGGAACGGCAAGGAATTTTTTGCCAAAAATCCGCGTTTTTTTCGTGCAGCATTATATAACGTTCTATAAATAACGTTTTAACGTGATTATATGAAATATACAGCCGTACTACGTATAATTACTCCGTTTATAGTAAAAGTAAAAATAATGTTAAGGCAAGAAAGAAAACAAAATCTCATAGAAAGAGAAAACATATTTATGAAGAAAGAAGAGAGAAAGAGGATGACAGGGAAGGGGAGTTATACAAATGTAAGAAATGGAAAAAAAGGGTGAATACTGAGACGACAAAAGCTTTTGATACCTTTTAAATATTTTATTCTTCTCAATTTATTATTCAATATTTACCTGATAGTATCCCAAAGCTTCTACCGAAGCTGTTTCGACTTCATATATTTTAATTTGCGAGTCCGATAGGCCATCTGTACAGAGTTTCGGCGGCGAAACGTTCGTAATAAATAATGTAGGATTGAGGACCCTCAATGTTGTCATTTTGAACTAACAATACTTACGTCTGTTTACAATATCGCCTATCAAGTTCCCTTTTAATCTTTCTACTATACTTTTTATTTTACTCCTTCATTGTCATACATAGCTAATTTTTCTCTTTTAATGCAGAATTCTTAAAATTACCACAAACCTTGCTCTTCCTGCAACTAAGAAATTCAAAATATCCCCTGTTTCGTTACTTCTCTTTTCTGTAGAGATACTGCATTCTTAAACGTCGAGATGTTCATTCTATTTTGTTGCCTTCAATCCAAACCAGTGTTGTCCATTTCATTCATACAGGCTATTATACCCCGTTAATCACTATGCGTAATTCATACTATTTACTTAACAAATACGCTAATCTTATTACAGATAATTATAAAAAGTATAACTTAAACTTCGACCACATCGAAACATCACATTTATTTCCAAGTCCTTCGCGCTAGAAGCACGTTTGTCAGGCTCGTTTATCTTGCGCTGTCGTCAGCTGTCTCTCCCTGAGCGAGATCCTCCCCAAACGTCTCCCTTCCTCCCTTGGAGACCTTTCGATACCTTGCACACGCTCTTCATTCTCATTGTTCCCTGGTAATATTACACTGGATCTGTTTACTCTTGTTCGAAATACTTCTTGCAACTTATTTCCACACCCACAGATATCGCTCACGTGTCCTTTGATTTAATCGCTAGCATATTCTCACTTTCCTCCGCTATAACTCGTGTGGCTTCTTATCTCTCCTCCGTTGTTGCGATCGTCCATATTTACTTTTAATTTGCTTTTGCTGTTCTCATTTATTTATCCATGTGGTAACCTATCACGATACGGATGCGACCGAACACAAAGGAGAGGGGCATAATGAAGATGACAAGATGGAAAGAAAGATATGGAGACGACGAGAGGAAAAAGGATACCTTAGCAAGAGGCAAGAAGGAAAGAAAAAGGAAAGGACAAGAGGAAATGAAAGGACGAGGGAAGGAAAGAGGTAGTACCTGCAGCTCGAGGTCCCAGCGCAGGCGCTGCATGTTGGCGGCGGGGGGCTGCGCGCGCTGG
>BOPP01000142.1:1837374-1906835 GCA_017312745.1 Gryllus bimaculatus
GTGCATCACGTTCAATCGTTCCCAACTCACTCGCCTCGCCCATCCACACACGCTCTTTCAGCTCCAGACGCACCACGTTCAATCGCTCCCGACTCACTCGCCTCGCCCTTCCACACACGCTCCTTCAGCTCCACGCGCACCACGTTCATTCGCTCCCGACTCACTCGCCTCGCCCATCCACACACGTTCTTTCAGCTCCAGACGCACCACGTTCATTCCCTCCCGCCTCCCTCGACTCATTCAAAACACTGTTTTGCCGGCACACACAATGCACCCTTCCTGCTCATAGCCAGTTTTATCTCTTTCATCCAACTCTCTCTCCTGCAGATGCATTCAACGTACTGGACTTGTTGATTTTCTTATCAACCAATTTTCCAGATTCACTCAGTTCACACGATTTTCTCATCTTCTGAACACACGATTAACTTCCTTTCTTCATTTACTGATACACTCAATTCTCACGACGCGTTCGAATCGCTCTTCTTGTAATACACCCAATTTACGCGATTCACTCATCTCCCTATTTAACCGATTGCTTGCAGAGGTTGGTTCATTTAATGTCGTTTTTGTGAAAGAGTAACATTCATCACAACCTTTGGAAAACGAGTGGAAAAATTTTCTAAATTTATTTCCCTACTCAGTTAATAGTCCAAGCCGGAGTGGGGTGTTTCTTCATACGGTAACTCGTCAACTAGTGTCGACGATATGAAGTGAAGTAATTTGTGGTCTGGAATATATATTCGTTATGTTAATGCTTCAAGTCACTATCAGTTAATTTAGAAATTGAATGCAAGACAATGCAGACGCGCTCTCAACAGATTCCATGATCTCGTCGGATCTGGCACCTGAGTTCCATTTCTCTTTACAATCTCGAATGTCGGTCTGACGAATTCTCGAGAAACGGCGCATGAAAGATTACTTGTGAATACAAAAACTTCAGAAATAAATTCCACTGAATTAAAGAAAGTCACTCGCGTTTTATTTCATTGGTCAGCGTGCTCGCTTTTTATGATACGACCCAATCTTAGATTCCCGGTCAGGCACAATTATGTTGTGTGCTTTCCTTGCAATGTCCCAGCATATATTACTCTGTGACAATGAGACAACTCACTTCTTAGGTTTAAGAAGACCAGAATTCGGCGAAGAGTTGTCTTCACGAAAACGCTAGGCTCTATTCTAATTCACAAATTCATACTGGTGTGTTGGCCTGCATATTCACTAGCGATGGGAAAATTCTTTGAGAAAACCACATGTTTTTCTTCATCTACGCGCAACGTTTATACTTACGTTTTGACACGTAATACGCCGTCCTTAACTCATTCCAAATCCAATTACAACCGTTCACATAAAACGAGCAATGGGTACGAAAAATCACTCTGTCATGCCTACAAAACTCACAAATTATTGATGTTCACGCTTATATTGAGAAAATTATTCTTGAAAGAACTTAAAACTTACCGACATACTGTATGTGATCCTTTTATTTTACAGAGCCTACAATAATCTACATTTTCAAGATCAATGTCCTTCTCCATTTTCGTCATTTTCACAAAGAAAATCATTTGCGCTAATAGCATCAAGTGCATTCTAAACTTAAAAATGTTAGAAAAAATGTAATATGTTGATATTCTTCTTTGAAGATGTAGCAAATAAAAAATGTGCTTTTGATTATGCGCAAAAAAATTGACTAGCATAACATTGCAACACCATTGAGACATTGTTAAGAGCATCGTTATGTTAATCGTTCTTAAGATTTAAAGAACCTTTCTATTGAAATGTTACTGTGTAAGAATTATTTTTTAAAAAGTTTAGAAAATGGTGTAAATAACCCTTATGTAACTAGTTGGGAGAAGAGGTTCTAATAAAAGTGTGGTGTACAGTTGAAAATAAAATAACCGTTACGAACTTTATGAACAAAGGTTCTGTCAACAGCTTTAAGCTTTTAGAAAGGTAAAGACGGACAGATGTTCCTTTAGGGAGTTTTATTCTGCGGTTCCTAATTAAACTGTCGTTACTTGTGAATGTAGGAAAGTGAAGATGTATTATTTCCCATTCTCACTTCAGATACGGGCCATGCAGTCGCTCCCCTAACAGCAGCTACAATCGTTAAGTGTGAAAGTGCAACTCAACATCATTCTGAACGTTAAGAACTTTGTCTTTGAAATAGTGTTCAGTGGTCATAATTATTCACTACTAGTGCTCTAGTAGTTGAATGAACAACAATGATTTGTCCAGCACAAGGCGAATGGTCAGTGAAGCCCTAAATTTGTTATGTAATTCGGAGTCATCTAATGTGGTTCCCGACAAAGGCAACGTGAATTTCATGGACAGCATGGAATTCACAGAAATACCGCCTCAACGTCAACACAATCCAATTCGGGACCGGATCATCAGGCCAGCCCACGGAACAAATGCATTCACAACAGTCAGATGCTTCAACCCAACCGCATCATAACAAGATAATGTTTCAAGGAAAGCGAGCCAGCGAAACGACAGTTATAACAGAGAACTTAAACGTGTAACCACATTCAGCTTCCGGCAGGGTCGAACCTACATAGTCAATACAATGTAGAATTCAAAAACAGATTTAGTTGGCTAAAGGAAGAGATCCCAGATTATCTGAGTGACGAAAATAAAATCCTACCAATTTTTGTTACTAATATTTCAATCCAGGAAAACTCGCGAATGAAATAAAGTTTAACGTCTCATCCAACTGCACTACAGAATTCAAAAATCATATGATTGAATCCAATTCTAATCAGTGACCGACTTCCGAAAAGCAGTTAAATATTTCCTGGTAACCAAAAGAATTTCACACGTATTCGGATAAAATTAGTAAAAAATACTCGAGAGTGATTAAAAATATTTATCATTCAATCTCAGAAAACGAAATATTAGACGACATCAATAACAAATTTAATTCTGCTACAAAATTTACTCGACTATATAAAACTCTTCCCCCATCCCAGTAGTGGCAGTAAACTTTGATGTAACTCACAAAATCGAGGATGTGTTAGAAATAAAACAAATAGGTAATAACATTGTGAAACCAGAAAGAAGAAAGAAAGCCAAGGGCCCCCTACAATGTTACCGGTGTTTAGACACAGTAAAAACAATTGCAATTTCATGTGTGTTCTGGGCAGGTGATCACTTATCAGCAAACTGTGAACAAAAGAACTCCACTCCTACATGTATACATTGTCTCCGGTAGCATAGGTCTGACCTCAGATCAGGTGAATGTCCATATTATCGAAAAATGTGAGAAAGTACAAGAAATAATCCTAATTGAAAACTTAGGAACTATGCTATTTCCCCGCAGTCCAATACAACAAACTTTCCAATACTACTTCCAACCAACAACATAACAAATTTCTCACATGCAACAAATATCAACCATCAACGAAACACAACAAACACAAATCACCAACAACATAACAACCAACAGACAAACAGAAACTACAACAATTTCAATTTTGGTAACTCATTTATGGAGAACATCAGTCAGTTTATAACCAATCACATCATTAATTTTATAAATGCACTAATACACTAATATCCCACAGTCAATTGCTATATCATTTAGCAACAATTATAGACCCCATAATGATATAATTATATTAAATACAAATGCCATGGCATTATCAACAAAACCGCGAAATCTCAACACTTCCTATATGTTAACTTTATTGATACAGCATGCATCACAGGAACACAACTCAACCAAGAACCTTTATTTTTTATACAGATATTCGAAACTATCAAAGCAGACAGACAAAACTCGAAAGGAGGAGTTTTAATACCAATTAATGAATTATACCACATCACCAGAGTACCCTACCACACACGCCCGGATTCGAAACAGAAGCAATAAATGTAACGTATAATAATAACATGACAACAATAGTGACTGCTTACAAACCTCCAAATATAAAAATCAAAAATAGTAACATCTCCCCTTAACAAATCCATTAATTATAGCAGGTGACCTAAACTCTAAACATTTCTCCTGGGGATGTCGGGCTACGAAATCGCAATTTTGTGCTCTTTGGCATTATTCTAAAATCCCCGAACTGGGTATTGTTTTACACCCCGCTTATAGTTTCATTCATAATCCCCCAGTATCTTTTTTCATGAGCCATTTCCGTTAGAAAGTGATTAAGTTCTATTTTCTCCACCCACGTGCACATAATTAAGTTCCATTCCCCCCTAATTTCTTCTTCCTTTTTTCACAAATTCCCACCAAATATCTAAATTATTCGCCGTATTTTCAGAACCTATAACTAAGCACCGTCCTATCCGCGTGTCATTTATGTTCGATGAAACCCATTCGGGCGTTGTTATAACAAAATAATCGTTCGAGAGGGTATTTATCCTGATCTTGTGGATTGGACTTCTCGTCCTCTGTGATGTGTCGAATCTTGGTCTCTTAGGCCGCTCGTGTTGGCGGCTTCCAGTCCAGCGCGTCGAAAAGTGGCCGTTAAATGCTGGAGCGCTCTGACGCGCTGCTTGTGGCCGCAGATCCAAGTTCTGAGGCGCAGCTAGCGGCGCCGACTACCCGTGGACCGTTGCTCGCAATCCAAAGTTACCCGCAGTTTACGACGGTCCAATTACCATAAAATTCTTCTAGCTTTCACCGTAAGCACTCAGATTGCTGTCTGTTATTTTCACTGTTCCAACAAGTCGCGAAGTATCACTACTTTCATAAGCTTTGTCGGTTTTGGGAATACTTTGTCTCACGCAATTACCACTAAATAAATTCGATTTCCTGCCTTCACTGTGACTCCTTGCTCTCGCTAATCTCTCGTCACACCGCGTCGTCTTGCGTACGTTACGAGAAAGTAAAAATAATAGTCTTTGAGTGTCACATTACTTTAAAGATATCATTTATAAATATTGGTTGCCTCTGAGAGTGTCAAAAAGCGTGTATACTATTGAAATAATTTAAGAGGCGATGGTGCGTATACGAGAAAGTAAACATAATAGTTTTTTAGCATCACATTACTCTGTCATCCTTCACTTCATGTTAAGTGTCTTCCCTTTATTTTTCAGCGACATCATTACTTATTCATGGTGATGTCCGTCCGACTTCAAAACACACTTGGTATTGCCAAATTACGTGTTCATTTACTATTCGAGCGTAACGTTTTAATCCTAGATTGCAAAGGCGACCTGCACCAAGAGTTATTACAAAGGTGTAGTTTGAGAGAGTACTTTATGTAAAAATATAAAAGCTCAATGTTACAATAAAATAGATTGAACATAGATTGAACTATTGAACATAGATAGAACTAAATTGAATGGATTGAACATGCATGATATGGAGTTACACAATACATTTTGAAGGTTTTTATATACACACCTAAATAACTTGACTCTCTCAGCACACACTTACTTGGTGCTGTCCACATATGGGTTTTGAAAAGCTTTCGCAGTAGTTCCTCGCCATGCCACCTTTCTCATGATGGCCATCGACCCATTATGATTGCTATATGTTTAGTACAATACGTAAGTGCCACAAGACGATTAATTCGTTAATTATTTTCGTATTCATTATTCACAATATGAGAAAATACAGTGACAAAAAACGAATGTATTTACAAAAGTGTACACCGGAAACAGACACACGCACAAAGTTACGTGTATTTCACTGGCTAGTCACACAATAAAGGTACCTTGAGTTTCAGAAATGGGGATTGAGAAAAAGGGAGAAGAAAAAGCTTTCGGCACCAGCTGCTTTGTCTGACAGACGACGTATTTGTAATCTAGGCTTAAATAAGATCTAGTTACTTAAAAACAATGAGTAGACCTCAGAAATGACCTCAGGAATGACCTCAGGAATGTCATCGATTTCAACACCTTTCCGCTCCACGAAGGTGTCCCTATTATGTTTAATTCAGACATCATTAGCTATATGTCTGTTTGGGAGATGCCTAGTCTTGGGCACAGAGGCCAAAGTCTTAGCCACCATGCTGCGTACATCCTAACAGCAAAATGCATTGGCATTCATCATTGCATAATGCAAAACAATGCGCTTTGCCGTGAGGAAGGTTGCAGGATGACGGCAGAAACGTTGGCACCAGTACCTAGGACGCAGTGTCTCCCAGACAGCAATGTAGATTCTGACTCCGGCCGCGAAAGTCTATGTTTTGTCTAATTCGCGTTTACTGGGTATCGTCTGGGAAACAAATCTGCGGCAGTCGGTAATGACAGGTGAATGGGCGACTTTTCCGAGAGCAGTTAAAATGTATTTACCAAAACCATTATATGTATATTTATTGACTAATTACTGTTAGTCGGGGTCAATATATCGTTTTCAACTTTGGTTTCTATTTTATTTTCTAAACCATACCTTTTACTCTCCTATTTTAAATTTATTTTGGTCATTTTGAAGAAATGAGGGAAGAGTGGGGGGGGTATTAGTTACGAAATCGGTCTCTAGATTTTATAAAGCAATGCCGTGGAGAATAAATATATAACAGCTTTCTCAACTTTCTCAATAATTTGCACCCTAACTTTCTCAGGAGTTCGAGATATCATCTGTGATGGATTTACACCTGCTTCGGAAATTTTTTTTTAGATTTTTAAAGAAAATTACGGACAGAAGTATTCGTCTTCAACATAAAATTGTTTCTCTCTTGAGCCAGTGAAGATGTGTTTCGAATGTCATCAGTGCTCGCTGTGAGCTTGGTCTTCAACTTCAACTTCAACGAAACAAATATACATCATAGAAATCCGCTCTCTAATGATTAAGATTTTCAATGTAGTGAATCAGATTTAACCGGCAGTTTAAGTCATAATGTACATATTATTGGAAAAATATATTTAAGGACCTCTTTAAACGGTTTTAAAAGACCGTAGTGAAAACAAAAAGTAAAGATATTCTGGTGAGCCTTCCTTTGAAACTGTTCTCGCATTCACATTCGTGAAATAATTCTCTGTCCACAGAAATCAAGACAGCGGGTTGGCGGAGTGGTTGACAGCAAACAATCAGCGTAGTAGGTTCAACATCTCGATCGACAAGAACGAATCACTTCAAAAACATCCATTAGAGGTGATCGCCTCATTTCATCAGAGGCAGCTTGCAGAAAGGACGCTTTCGTTAACAGAGGGGACGAATGATCTGAAATCTATTTCAATCGGTCATAAAACAATATATACTTTTTATGCACAGTTTTATATACTTTTTCAATTATCTATTTTTTATACCATAATTCCAGTCACCTAATCTAAAGATGGAGAAAATAGTATTACTTAAAAAACCAAAATAGATTGAATTTACGACTGCAGTTCAGAAACTCATACACTTCCGCGACGACACGTGGCAAGGAAGATATTTCTACGTACTGCTGGATACCTGATCTGCGTCGTCCGGGGAGAGTCAAAGCTGAATTACTCATCACGAAGACGCAATTTGAAAAAACGACGCCAAAAGGTGTGCAAGCATTGTAGAAGAGGTGTACCCCTGGGCCGCTAGAATTCTTTGCAAAAGTATTCATTGCCCAAGAAATTAGCTTCTTGGATTTTACAAAGTAAAACACAACGTTGTTCCAATATTTAGTAAATATTTGAATGTGGCGTCGCTGACCCCGTAAATTGTTGTAAAAGTATTTTCAAGCGTTGAAAATTTCTTTCACACTTCATGTTTCTCATGCCTAGCTTTGTTCAATACTGTTGGAATTAGATGTACCAATGGACATACAACTGTTCTTATTGTAATTTCAAAATTATCATCACCTTAGCAAATACTGCCAAATTTTTGATAATATTAATCAAATAGAACCAATAACAACACATTGGTAGTTACTGTAGTCAATTGACACATCGTAACTGAAAGCAGCTAGATTCAAACTTGCGTGATTATTAGTTGAATGTAGCGCTTGCGCTTCACGCATTTGTGATATCCGAATTCTTTCACGTTCATTTCGGTCCTCGCGTTCTTGTGCAGCATGATTAGATCGGTAATTAGCTTGGTTTGTAGCATTTCGGGTTCTTCTACTTAAATTGCTTTGTCTAATTGGAGGCATATCTATATTATAGATTATTTTGTTAATAGTTTCGGAACGCGACATTAAATCCTCCAACGATGCTGTGCTCCAATGTGCTCCAATGCACATACGCACACTGTTTTGATAGATATGATTGAATTTGAACTTTGTATAACGGTAATAAAGTGCAAATTGACTCTTTGACGTTAGAAACATACCTACTACCAATACCACCACTACTACCAAACCAATACTACATTGTTTAAACAATAATGAGTGCTTTATACAATAGCTATAAAGCTCAAATTGACTCAACGTTTTAGTTAGAAAAAGTTTGTATGGGAAATAGAAAACGACTGTTTTTAGGTTTTTTCCGGCAATTATTCGAATTTTTCTTCACGTAAAAACCATCCTTGAACTTCAACGCACATTTAAAAAAAGAATTGGCCAAATTAGTCCAGGCGTTGTTGAGTTATGCGCTTACCAACACATGTTTGCCATTCATATATATATTATATTATATATATATTATAATATATATATAATATATATATATGTAACGGTACAAGCTCCTGCGGTGAAAATGTACATAAAAAAATAAGAAAAAATAGCAGACGCCCGCGACGCAGCTGCGAGGAAGGGGGGGTCGTAGGCATTCGCGCCCGTCCGTCTATTGGCGAGGGTTCCATAAATGTTTATGGCAGGACACCCCCGCGCCAATATGTCAAGTGTGCCGCCTATTCAAGCGACCGCTCATAAAATGAACCCAACGCTGAGTGTGCCTCCTCGGGGGGAGGGGAAGAATTTACGACCACACGGTCAGCGCGCACACGTGCGAAGAGAAAAAAGGGGGCCGATAGTTTTTTACAACAGAAACGGACATTCTGGCCGTTAAGAAAGAGTTCCCGTGTGATTGGTCAGACACACGCCTCCACCCTGCTCCGGGAATTCACCCCGCGTATCGGGAGGATAACGTTCTTTGAAGGGAGGGGGTACCGAGGTGTGATGTTACTAGGCCGCCGCTCGGTAAGCACTGGATGATTGGAGACGGCCGGGAGCGGTCGATTGATGATAGTTGGAGACGGCCGGGAGCGGTCTTGATTAATTTGATGCGCTAAAGACGCGCCACGGGAAGTTACTCGATGTTTTGACTCGGCCATGAGAAACCAGTGATTCAATCTCGCTTCGATTGTTCGGTCACAGTTATTCACTTCGATTGCTCAGTCAATCAAGTAAAGCACTCGAAGCATATCGCGGAGGGAAGTTGTGTAACTTCCATTTATAGCCGATGAATACCGTGGCTGCCTGAGGTTGGAGACGCCGACTGGAGTGGAGCCCCGCGGTAAGCGCGGCGACATCAAACGGCTACGCTGGGAGCCCTGTGTTCACCGCCTCCGCCTGGAAGGGGGGGCCCGAACCGAGACACGGGCGACTACACCACCGGGCGTGCACGAGGCCCGCCAACAGAAACCAAGGGTAATTAATCGCTGGCTCCGCATAAATGCGGTAGAACATTTACTGAGCGAAGCGAGGGGGGAAAGGGTAATATCAGAAAAAGTAACCATGACGACCCGTTGTTGTTTTTTTATATTGTATTAATTCAAATAGATAACCTTGTCAGAATAAAAGAAAGGGTCGTGTGATATTTTTTATATAAAAAATTAAAATAATTGTAATCATCATCATCATCAATTTTTTTAAAGTAAATGCTTTTTCATGCAAATGTTTTCGACCCTTGTTATTATTTGAAATTCCCATTCCCGTTCCAGACAGACGCGAGACGCGCGCGTGAGGGGTTACAATATATATATTACATATAATATACATATATATATATATATATAAAAGGAAATGAACAACTATGGTAAATGATGATACACTCGAACCAAAATTTGTAAATCAAAGTTAACTGAAAATGATATATGTAATTAAATTTTGTATTCAATTTTTGGAACAATATTATTGATCCTAAGCGCAATTTTATTATAACTTGCTTCCATGCTATCTTCAGAAATACAATTTTCTTCAATAATTATATATTTCATTGATTTAAAGATTCATTTTATATCAATGTATACTGATATTAGGAACATAAATATACATAACCAAGTATCTTATCTACATAAATAACTAAAATATTCCCATTTGTACGCAGAATTTTCAATTGTATGTTCCCTCTCTTCACAATAGATTGGTTGTTAGAGTTTATGTCGCTGTGACGGCACAAAGAAGATCCCAGCATTTTCTGAAGGCCATGGCAAGGGCGAGAAGAACAGTTAACGGCATCTGTCAAAGAAATTTTGATAAAATATAATTTGTGAATTGATGCTACAATAAATACTCTAGACAATACCAAGTCCAAAGGGTATACAACTTCTTTTTCTACTAATACTTCCCACATTTATTGCAACTATATGACATGAAGATGTGCAAAATAAATTAAATACAATTCTCACTGAAATATTTAATTTCAAAGTAAAATTGAAAAGCTGTAGATAATTTTTTTTCGTTCCATATGTAGTTGTTCTGATAATGTTACTATTACTATTGTAGAAGTTTTACTAAGTAAAAAGTTACGTAGTAACGCAACTTCACCCTGTCACAATGTATTATTAGTATTAATGAACTAGAAACATACGAACATTTGACTACAACCTAAAAGTAAAAACAAAAACTGTAGTAGTGTTCTCAGCATTATAAATATTTAAATAACATCCTCGAATACAGCACATTCTATTTAGTGCGATTTCGGCGGCGGCAATAGTTAAACGGTTAGGGCATCGCACTGTTATACTCACGTTGGAGAGTTCAAAGACGAGAGTTTTTAGGGCGAAAACATCCTTTAGCGTCTTCCTTCGGAGGGGAAGTACAGCCGGCTGTCTTATTAACTGCATGTAAAAGATCCTCGAACCTAAATAAAGCCTCTTCAAATCGTCTGTTTCGTCGCCCAAGAAATACCTCCTTTCTGCGCCAGTTGGTGAAAGAAGCGTAGCGAAATTTGCGTGGTGCAGAATGTAGAGCAGGCCTCATGGTCATTGGGAGTGTCCCCACGTAAAATTAAGCTACAATTCAATTCATTTTTACTTTCTCGCCTTAGTAAGGATTTCGACAGAAAAACGCCCACGTGTAAGACCGTAGTAACGAAAAAGTGGATAAATCTCGTTCCGGGTTTGAAGAGGATATTTTGATTGAAGATATACTTTACACAAAGACTGAACATTTTCAAAATTTTATCAAAAATGACTCTACAGTTGTGTTATTAAATTTTACCCTTGAATAGCATAAATGACACTTAAAACAATGATTTAGGTTGAAACCCTAATTTTTCGACAGTTGCAAGAATTCAATTTTCTTCGGCGTCTTCCTAGAACTACAATATTGAAAATATATTTTTTTATTGTCTTAACCTATTCTACAAAGACAGATTTGGGAATAATATAATATATATAATTTAAAAACATCTGTTAGTTTAACGATATTTTCATCAAATATTCGCTATTTGTTAAATATCAAAGCGGCAAGAAAAGGAGAGGAGAATATTAAACAGTTGCCATTAAAGAAACTAAATATTGGGGGAGGAAATTGAGTAAATAATATCATTTACGGTCACTAGCCACAAGAAATGGCAATAGTTAATTAAGTTCCTGACTTGTAACACTGGCGAATGCATCTCAAGAAAGAGGATTTCAAAGTGCGTGTCTAATGTAATTTACGAAGGTTACATCAAACCTCAAGAGATCGCGCCTTTATAACCTTAGAATAAGTGGCTGTGGAGAACAGCCTTCAAGGAATCGTTTCAAGGGTATACTTGGTACATGGGTGGCATTCTTATTGTGGGAAATTGGATTTCAAACTTCCAAATAACAAATAACGTTTTTTGATTCAGCCTATATTGCAATAGTAAAAAAACTGACAAAAATCAATGTATCAAACACGAAGTTTACCTGAGTACAAAATTGTGGATGTACGTACCAAATTGTGCAAAATGACGTAATTAAACATAATAACACTGACTTTTTCTCTGAAATATAAATAAATTTAAGAATAATGAAAGATGGCTTTCGTGGGCACGTGTAGAAAGCATGAAACAGAATCACAATCTCCATACTTGCGAACCGAATTTAGTTCCAATTAAGGAACAGTTGCGAGAGGAGGTTTCTACAAACAAAAATGACTAAGCGACTCTTTAAGTCGCTTTCCCATAATAATTAAACATAAGAGAATGCTACAAGGAATCAGTAGTACTCTCTCTCTCTCTCTCTCTCTCTCTCTCTCTCTCTCTTAGCAATAATAAAGTAATAATATAAATTATGGCTATGGATGAGTGTTGCTTTAACCTGTCCTGATTGCAGCGCCTGTCTAGAAAAGGCTCGACAGATGCGAAACGTCCACAGCGTTGTCTCGGAGCCAAACAACGTGTGAAGCGTGTCAAATCTGCCACTGCCCGTACTACCACTGGTCATGCTAGTACGGTCCCTCACTTTCACCTTTGAAATCTGTAAACAATCCATATTCAAACATTAGTGAATCAGTACAATAATACATTTACTGACGACCAGAATCCGATGAAACTGGCTCTGGCTCGGAAACAATTAATGCCAGAAAAGAGATTCTGGACAACTACATAACAATTTGTACCAGAAAAGTAACATAAAAGTAACTCTGGACAACTACAAACTTTGACAGGGCTGCTAAAAGACCAATTATAAAAGCATACAATAGCAACACGACATAAATAAATCAAACATCCAATGCCATATTCATACCATAAAACATTACCCAAAAAGTGGGCGAGAGAGAGAGAGAGAGAGAGAGAGAGAGAGAGAGAGAGAGAGAGAGAGAGAGAGAGAGACCACATTGAAAAACCAGAATACAATAATCGGCCATGAAGACGGCCATGAAGACCGGGCAATGCCAATTTCAAATACCAATTTGGACACATAATATCAAAACCACAAAAGAGGTTGGCGCTAAGCAGGCTACACAGTGACGGCAAATAGCGGCAATAGCCAAAGTTACATAGTGTCAATGCAAATGACTGGCAATAGCTACATAGCGACAACACAATTGGCAATAGCAACTGACGTACTCGGGGCTCGGTTATATACAAAATGAATTAGAATATTACTGCGATGGACTACATTTTCGAGCGGAATTGAAGGCATGCGAGCGCAAACTATGGCCGAAGGTGGCAGCCCTCGTTAACAAATGACATAATAGTAATCGATTGTGGTGAGTGTGACATACCCACACTAGTAGTGAATTCAGGAACTGTTTTCATTACAAACATGTGCATAAACAAATTCATATTTGGTTGAAAACAAATACATAAAGAGCTTCATTTCTCAAATACACAGTAAATACACAGCTGACACTTGCCACTGAATACTTCTGATTAGCTAAATCACATGAAAGGCTCTTTATTGAAGCATAATGTGTAATAAATCAAAATATGAAAGTTAAATATTCAGTGACACATAATAATTGTGTAAATATGAGTACATACATTTGCTTAACATGGAAGTGTGGCCACACTTTACAATACAAATTGGATCCATATAAACTTAAAAATTGACGTACAAAATAAATACTTCGAAAAAATAAAAATAATTTCTATCTTTTCATCTCAACTCATCTTTCAGGCAGTTTCCTTCTGTTTAAAAATAATTGTTTGATTTAAACAGTTATACAATATAATTAAAAGACAAGACTGAAATATGACACAATTTTTTCTTTTTTAAAACAACTATTTTATTAAATTTGTCCGTTAATTTTTTGTGTAAATGTCTTTCTCTTATTTATGTTTCAAAAGATGGTAAAACGAGAGCTGCTACTTTTTATTTCCGATGTACTCTGTATTTTTGAAAACTGGAGAAAATTTCGAAAAGTTAATATTCCAAAAGTACAATTTTGAATAGAAGGATTTTTGTTTTAAACAAAATATATTTCTAAAAAACAAATCTTCAGAAAATATGATGTACAAATTGATTAAAACACGATCCGTTTTTGTATTTTTTTCGGTTTAGAACAGGGGATGCTTAACAAATCCCAATGGCAGCGGATTATCGAGAGTCGTTGTTCTAGCGGCGAGCTGCTCTGATCAGAAGTTTTGCGTTGTTACTCCAATACCTCCAAGCCAATGCCAGAGCCTCCATCGATTTCGATACCGGGCGACGTAACGTGCGCGTCATTCCCTTGCTCCTCCTTCATTTACACACACACAGACACACGCACACACACACACACACACATCTACCACGTTTCGCACAGGTCGCGAGACCAGTTCCAAACCTGGAGACCGAGACAAAGACGTCAGATAGGCCGGCGCCGAATGTCACTATCTAGCGAGAGAAGAATAAATGCTTCCTTCAGATGCACACACAAAAACACTCAGCACACTTACGGGACTAATGATCGCAGCTGTTGCGGAATCCGAAAACAACAATTCATGCATTCACTCCGTGCCTTACAAGGAAAATTTTTAAAGCGTAAAGCTCCCGTTATCCTAGCTAAACTATCTAGGTAGGCGCGCGAACTCACCTCTCTTTTATCGGGGTGATTTATTTAACAAAACAGCAAAGAAAGTCGAGTTTTTGTTGAGATTCCATATGATAAAGCATTTCTATTGTTATATTCGAAGTATCAACCTGTAAATGTGTAAAGAGTTGGAATTTTTACTAAAAATCAATCCACCGCCTTTAGGTGAACATCTATTCTTCCAAATAGCAAAATGGCAAATAAGGAGGTTCAGATAAACAGAAAAACTGTCCCTTTCGAACAATTGTTTTATGGAAGTTTGAGTTCCTGCATGCACACTGACTATTACCGGATAGATACACAACTGTAAAATTAAGATTCTGCAAAAATGGTAGTTCTCAATACTTTTAAAACTTGGACAAACGGGAAAGGTTTGAGTGAGAAAGGAATTTCGTAACAAAGATGTCATGTAATAATATTTTTTTTAAACATAATATAGCTCAACAATATAACAAAACATGTTGGGAATAGTCGCATTACACAATAAATATGCAAATAGTTTTCTTAAATACCGAGAAAAAAAGTGTCGCCTACGTGACTGATTATTATGATTTGTTTCTGAGCGTCGTTCTAGAGACACACACTATTCTCTCGACTGATATGAGTACACGTGTTATTGTATGGTACATGTATGTGTTTGTGTATGCGTACGTGTGTATGTGGTTGTGTGGGGAAAAAATACACAGGGACGCAGAAGAGTATATCTAACGCGACCTTTGGCTCATTTGTTAAAGTACTGCTCCGTCAATAGACTGGTTTCAATTGTAAAAATAACGAAAAACTGATCCGATCAGAGCAGCCGGTCGCTAGATATCTACAGAGTGCAGCTGAATTGAAATCAAGCGGCGCAACTAGTGTAAAAAACTGGCCACCGTCTTTCGCGTTGCAGTGTTAGGGCTTGTCCACAAAGTAGTTGTAAGACTCACAGGAGCTGCCGAAGCCGGGGCCTTTAAGCGTATGCTCGGATGGAGCTTCATGTCCTCGAAGTCTTCTTGTGATGTTGCGCACAGCCCGGAGTAAGTCTGCAACCGCAAAACCAGTTAACACTCACATTCCTATGCCATTCGCGTAACCCAAAACGAGGGTTGAACGACGAACCTTAAAATAAATTCCAAGGTAAATGAGGAAAAAAATTATCCTTGCAATATATTTAGCAATACATTGAAATCATTTTCTTTAAGTTCTTGTTAAACTTTTTTCGGTTTTTCCGGCACGGTACGTTATAATATATACAGGATGTTCAGGAAGAAAAAGACGAAACTACAAAATAAGCTCTTAAGACAATTTTAGGAATATTGGCTATAATAAACTCCTTGGACATTCCGAATGGCCGAACCGAAATAATCCCTCAAAAGTTGGTTTGAAAAAATACATGCTCTGTTAAATTTTGCATTTCAGAAACCTATAAACACTCTAGCATCATGTAAATCGTTTATTATTTTTAAAAGAAATAAATACATTTGTTGAGAAAGAAAAAATAGCACAAGAAGTCAACAACTGATGGTTTTATAGAATGGCACGGACTTCCCTTATTAATTTTCTATTTCCTTTGGTCTCGACTTGCTATTCAGACTTGCACCGGCACTTGCCAGCTGTCATCCATTGCCGCCCAAATGGACATTTTTTGACGTTTTCTTAATTTTTCAGATTCCTAATAGCAGAACGGAAATATTATTTCAAGAATATTAAAAACAGTAAATATCGTACAAAATAGTTAGTTTTTACGACGTCGGTTTTAAATTGTTTCTTAAACGTACTAAAAGCGTTGTAACAAAATATCACTTGGGGCTAAGAATGGTTTTAAGAAAAAAAGTAATAAATAATGAAACTGTAATTCCTCAACCAAGATAAAGCAAGAACAATCTGGTGTCACCATTCGTAGGCAAGGGTTACCCTCGTACCACACTTGTGACATTTTTGGGGGTCAGAAAAATTAATCTGTAAATATGATTCTGAATATTTGTTCTATAATTCCAGTCATCTAGTATGTGTTCGTGCGCTTATGAAGCAGCTACCAAACAATTTTCAGATATTTTTCAAATATTATCGGGAAATTATTTTGAATAATTACATGTCAGATAGGAATGAGAGTAGAGAAAGATGAACAAATGAGGTGTCAAAAGAAAAAGGTTTTCACGATGTGAAGAACTGCACTGCCACTTTATGACTATTTGAAGTAAATGAAGCGTCTAAAGGATACAATATTGCAATTACTAACTATTTTCTTCTGAAAGTGCAAAACTGTAAAATATTTTATAGTAGGAATAAAAATACAGTAATTAAAACCAAAATTTTCGAGCTATGTTAATCCTTTATTCACTAAAAAAATCATTTTAACATCTTCTATTACAATTGGGATTCTAATGTGGCTTTTATTTATTAAGAAATTATTACCTAAATAAATTACATTTATTGATTATTATGTGCATTGTCTATGCACGTTTTCATAATTCTACTAGTACCTATATGAGTAGTTGGTGTGTTTTTCCTCTCGTTTTACTTCCTAGTAAGAGTATTCAACATGTGAAGAAAGAGAGATATTCATAAAACATATTTTTTGGGAATTTTCTCTTGTGCTTAAAGGATGAGACCGGTTTTTCACTAGAAGCAGTTCGCGTATGAGGATATAAGGGAGAGCACAATACAACTAGTGTTACTTATGCCCCAAAAGCATTTCAAGGGTTCTAATGATCGAACGACGACCAAAATGATAAGAGTCTTTCGCTGTGAGACTTTTGGACTCCCGAGACCATTGGAACTAGTTAACGCCGTGATACATAAAATATTTAACGTAAATTTGTACGTAAATTCAATAATTAAGATTTATTTACTTACTAGTTGACTAATTGTCAACTTGACTCCACTGTTGTTTTTTTTTTTCGTTTTTTCCTCCAAAAATTCCCTTTCATAACTCTCTCTCATAATTTACTCCATACGAGCAGAAGAAGCATCATTAAAGTTTTGTCATATTACTTTCTCTCGTTACTATGATTCTCTCGATTCAGGTGAGTTATGCAGCACCTATCAAACATCATATCGAAGGCAATAACAAGCAAAAATGAACCGGTAAAAAAAACTTTTAACGGTATGTTGAAGGGTCGGAATGTGATAAAATTCTCACATAAAAATTTTCATGTGACAGTTATCTCAGATTAGTAGGAAAAGCGTCGTTAATCAGTCATTGGTAGGTAACGTTCTGACGCAAAAAATGTATGTAATATACGCCAACTTTTCTTGAGCGATGGCTTGGAGTAATGCTAATAGAATGGGGGGTATTTATTATAAAACGGCAACTATAATTTTATTAAGCGATACCAATCTCTCGTATATCAGTCATGCCTTCCGAATCTCTTCAATAATTTTCGTTTTAACCTTCTCAGGAGTTGCAGGTATTCCCAGTGATAAATCGTGATCTGCTTTCGCCACTTATTTTGATTATTTTGTAAAAAAACGCGGAAAGGAGTTTTAATTTTCAACAGCAAATTTTTATAACGTGTCAATAATGTGTAGAATGTTGTCATCATTTATCTTCAAGTAATTAAATATAACAAGGGAGGGGAAATGTAGGCCATCTGTGTCAAGAAATGTTCAACCGGTAATACCTATCAAACATCACCTCAAGATAATTTGTCAAGCAATTCGTAATATGGAGTTAAGGACCACATGTTTATTGGCAAACAAGTAATCATAATTTACCACCTTCATTCCACGCAAGTTTGTAACATTTATTCTGCGAGATCTGCATAAGAAGATTGCATACTATTGCTTTTTTACGACGATTTTCAAACAGCTGAATACCACATCTACTCCGGTGGTATTAGTACTTCGAAACATAACGCGTGCTCAAAAAACGATCATATTACTTCACACTTTTAGTCAGAGAAAATAATGTAATTTTTATTAATAAATGTAATTTAAAAATATGTAATATATTTTAATAATTATAATAATATAATAATGTGATATAAAATATAATAGATAATTTATAAAATAAATGTGATTTTTTAAAAATACAGAACCTATCATTTTCACAATTTCATGCCAACGTCAAATCAATAAAACAAAACTAAAGTCGTTATTCTGAAGGCAATAAGGGTAATTATTGACTATAAAATGAAGTAAAGCAATGAATCCGGGGTCGTCGTAAATTAAATATTGAATGGTTCATCTTTGATGTGAGTTTGTTATTAAGAAATAAAGAAATTAATTGCGATGTAAGCATTGTTACCTTATCGGGCGTGGAGCCCTTTGGGCACGCAGAGGCCGCATCCCCCTCCTGGTAGACGGGCTCCCCGGCCACATTCCCAGAAGGGCCGAAGTTGCATATCAGGGTGAACTCAATGCCCGGGGCACTTCCCCTCTCCGCCAAGGCGCAGCCCACCAGGGTCGTCTTCGCCCACACCAGCTGCAGGCACGCCCCGCCCCACACGCCCATTACTCGTAACGCTTGCTGCGGTGTGAGGGAACAGGTGTGCCAACTGCACGGAGACTTTTACTTTTTACTTCAGAGAACGGCAGCTTTGCCGTTGTCTCGAAGGGACTCTGTCCGGGGTTCCGTGTTCTAGACCCGACGGGGGCAGGGTTTTCGACACTAGCTACATCCTTAGGTCAAATTTTGAGTCATGTTCACATACAGCGCCGAGCACTACTTGAGGATTTTTGGGGTCAAGACATCACTCCCTGTAACCAGCGGATGTCGAGTCTTTTCGCTGCCAACACGTAGAATCTTACGTCATAAGAGGTTATTTAGGTTCAAATTAGTCATAGAAGTATAAAACAGTGTTTTGAATTTTTTTGCTGAAAGAACGATAGTCGTAGTGATACAAGTACATGTTATCAAAGGTCTTCCTTTTTCATTACCCAGAGTGAAGATTTTCAGTAGAGTTCTATTAAAGTAAAATATTACGTTAAACAGCAAATATAACACTTAGAAAACACTTCGTGAGTCAATGCTCTACTTCTACGGTAAATGTGGTAAGAACACATTATAACATTTTTTGTGCACTGTGAATAAGATAACTATAATTTGTAATGTAACTTAGTGGTACTCGCAGATTTGTTTTTTATTGCGTCCGGGCGCGTCAACTGCTACGGTCATCAGTCTCTTAGATGAAGTAATTGTTTGGAAGGTGGCGATGACCTTCCCCAGATGGATGTATGATCTGGCTGTGGCCAGCAAGTTTAAGCCCCCCGACCGGCGTCTCGGCATGCATGGTGTAGAAGTGTGAGTGTTTGACAAGGAAGAACGAAAGATCGCACGCAGTCTGCGGCCAATTAGTTAGGGAACTGCTTCGGCATTCGCCTGATGGGGATCGGAGAAATCACGAAAAGTTGCCCATCAGAGCAGCCGCCCGTCTGAATGCTCTTTAATGCAGTGGTAGAACTCAACTGGCTGTCTAGCTAGGTCGAAAATCCTCCCGCCCTCGAGCTTAAAGAGTACGTTTTTCCGACCAGATGCGCATGCAACAACTGATGAGCTGAGCCACCAAACCACAGTGGGTTCAGCACTTAGGAAGAAAATCTCACGAAAGGATCCCCCGACTTGCCTTTCTGTGCAGAACAAGGGGAAGAGGGGCATTGGCCGCCCACCACAGAGATGGTGTCATGAAGCCGGAACAGGAAATCTCCCTAACCCTTGAAGCGAAGAAGAAGACATGAAAGGAGGTTTCAATTGCAAGAAATGTAAATAAATACATATTGTAAAAATGGTCCAGAATTTACGCGTTAATATACAAAAATTACCACATTCGCATGTCACTATCAAAATTCCCCAAGTGAAGTTCAGAGTAGCAGTCAAGTTCAGAGTGTAAATACCAAAGTTCAGTGCAGTTAAGCAATTAACTAACATCATATTTGTTTCACAAAATACGAGAAGGAATCAACAAATAGACACACCCACTTCTTTGCACCTTGAGACTAGATCAAATAAGCTGCTCTGGTTGGAAAACGTGGAGATCGATTGCATGGGTCCTGTGGACAGTGATCGAATACATTCATCGTCTATCGAACACATCTTCGCTTTGTCGGAATACTATTCTAAAAAAAACTAGTAAAAGGTAAATAATTTAAATTACCCTCCCCACACACCCAGGACAACATTATGAAGTGGTGTGAGAGTGGCAAGCGCGTCAGAGGCGAATTGCAACACACGCTGTAGGAGAGCCGAACCGCAGGAGCGAGTCTCGACTAGCAGTGGTGTCCGCTCAGAGTAGACACTCTGGCCTGGGAATTACTTGTGAGACGTAAAGCCAGGCACTGCTACGCCGACTGTGATTACGTCAACTGTTAGTGCTGCCTCTTGTATCTAGAGATCACGCAATGTTTAGGTTCACCGGCTTGTGAACGGCAACATACATTTAGAATTTTCGTTCTTCTGGCGCTTCCATTCCTATTGACAAAATTTTTGTACGAATGTGGATTTGGAACATTTTAATTAGGCTCATATTCACCTCGAGTTTTGGTTTTGTCTTGCGACTCTTATTTTAGTACGTTGCATCTATGACTTAAGGTGGCATCCATAAATGAAGACGAGAGAGAGAGAGAGAGAGAGAGAGAGACAGACAGACAGACAGACAGACAGATAGACAGACAGAGGAGGTGGAGTTTGATACGAGGGTATGCTGCGTTACCTAGGAGTAGGCTGTTGTAAATTATGAATGTATTTCTCAAACATTTTGAACATTTGCTGAAATAATGGTTGTACATGTTAAATTACGAAGAAAATATTTAAAACTGAACTAATTCGTAGAATTCAATTAAGTTAGCACAGTTCTCTTTCTCTTATGCATACACAAGAGGTGTGCACATCTTTTTGTCAGTCATGTTCTCGACAATGCCTTCTTCCTTCATTCAATCCTATTATCCTAGCATTTTTAACTATACGAGATTCAAAAAACGAAATGGAGGATGAGGTGGAGAAATTTAAGGTAAAAACTAAAGAAGAGAAATGGATGAAAGTGGAAAGGAGAAACAGCCAGAGAAAAGAAAACGATCATGAGAGGAAGGTGTAGGAAAGATGAGAAAGGGAGTTAATGTTGAGATTGAAGAACTTTAAAAGAAACTGGAAAAAGAAAAGTAGGAAAGAGAAAGGGAGAACAAAGAGAGAGAAACTATTGAAAAGAGAAGAGTAAAATCAGAGAAGGAGAAGTGAGAGAAATATGGGAGAAGAAAATACCAACAGAGAATTGAGACAAAGTGACAAGACAATGAAAGGAGGAGGAAAAGCAAAAATAGAAACAAAAATAAAAGAGAAAACAAGAGGGAAAAAGTGATAACTTGAACAAAAAATATAAAAAATCAGAACACAAGGGAATAAGAAAACAGGAGAATACAAAACTTAAAAAGGAAAAATATTAAAGAAATTGAGAAAAAGGAGGGGGTGAAGAAATATTAAAAAAGAGAACACTGTAAAAGAGAGAAACAAAGGATGAGGGAAAGAGGAAACGAAAAGAAAGTAATGAGAAAAAGAGAAGAAATGAGAATGAAAGAGACCAAGACAAAGAATGTGGGGAAGAGAGAAAAGATGTAAGAAATCCAAAAACTGATCCAAGTCAGTTAGAAACAAACCAGCCAAAAGGAAAGGAAGAGAGAGAGAGAGAGAGAGAGAGAGAGAGAGAGAGAGAGAGAGAGCGAACGTGAGAAGGCGAGAGAGAGAACACGAAAAAGAGAGAGAGGGCGAGATTGAATGAAACAGAAATTGAGAATGTGAGGACGAATGAAAGAGTGCGAGTGAGAGCACGAGAGACAGAGAGTGTGAATGAGAATATAAGAAAGAGTTAGAGAGAGTGAAAGTGAAAGTAACAGAAAGTCAGAGAGTAAATGAGTTTGAGAAAGAGTGATTCAGAGTAAGAAAGATTGATTGGGAATGATACAGTGATTGAAAGTGTGATTGAGAATGATTTAGAGTGTGATAGAGAGTGGGAGATAGTGAGTGGGTGTGTGTGAGAGAGAGAGAGAGAGAGATATCGTGAGGGAAAAACGAGATGAAAATACTCACCTGCGTGTAGTGAGCCGTGCTCGGATTGAACTTGTAGGACTTGATGCCATCTTTAGAGAAATCCATAATCTCGTTGTACCAACTCTGCAGCATTGTTATCAGATCCATTGGAATATCCATATCCAGCCTTCTCCATGCGATGTTCTGCCCCACAGGGAAGCGGGTGCTGTCGCGACACTTGTCGTAAGAATCCTTGCACTGAAGGACCCACCGCGCTGCCACCGCCTCACCAACACAGGCACGCACAGTCACACACTTCGCCAAAGTAGGGATAGGACAATGAGTGAGAAGTTTTCCAACCGTCCATGATTTCATTTCATTGTTATTCTTGTACACGGGTGTTAACTTTCTCTAAAGATCGACAGCGACCAAAAGCCCAGGGACCAACGATCCTCGGGTTTTTTGTTGCCTCACGGTAGTCAGAACCAGCTAACGCTAGGGTTTTACAAGATTTTATTTTTTTACCTAACTGTAATAATTCAGATTTACTTATTTACAGACTGGATATTGACTTTTTGGCATTGTTCCGTCCTACAATTCCCTCTCATAATTCTCCCCACAAGGGAACATGCCACATCATTCAACTATTTTCATATTTCCATCGTCTCAATGAAGGTAAATTGTGTAGTGTATATCGCGCTGTGGATCTAAGAAAATAACAAGCATTAAGATCTCCTAAATTGACAAATATTTTTAACCCTCGAGAGCGTAAAGACTGAACTAATACTTTTGCGCAGGGAAATTTTTAATTATAAAAGTATTAAACATTGTAAATATGATTCATTTTTTAAACAAAAAAGAACAAAAATAACTAAACGGGGTCCGACCATGATACTCCTCGAATTGATTGTTAGGCCCACATCATACCAGCGTTGCCTTGATGCGGGTTACTTAACACTGACAGCGTCAGCTGCGTCGATGCCTGCGCCGACAAGACAACTAACGCGCGTCGTTAAACACTGTATCTTATGTGACGGCAAATGAGTGCTCTTGCTGCAATAATGTTCCACTGTCCAAAGGAACATATCCTTTTCCAACACTACTTTGCTAAGAGGCCACAGGGGGTCGTAACTGTGATTTTGAAGTTTACATATTTTTACGCTATTGTTTAGATTGCAGCTGAGACCTTTTTTTGAAACGTTAAGTGTATATCTATCAAGAGATTTCAAGTAGTAAAAATAGAAGAGTTGACTATTTTGGTGGCTCAAGAGTTAAGAGCAACTGGGCGTATGGTAAGATATCCGGTACGAACGCCGGCTAGGGCGCTTTATCATTTGGATTATTATTATTATTATATATTATTATTATTATTATTATTACTGTTATTATTATTACTATAATATTTCGAGCGAGTTTTCAGATGCTACTTGGTGAGAGGTGTTTGAAGGGGGTGGGGGGTACCTCGAGTTCCATGTCCCAACACAGGCGCATCATGTCGGACGCCTGGGGCTGAGTGTCCTCGCCGCGCGCCGCCCTCGCCCTGAGTTCGTTCTGCTTGCTCAGCAGCGCCACCTTATCGTCCTTCGACAGGGAACGCAGCTTGCACGGGCCCGGCGGCTTCCCCGACGTATACCTGCGTGCGCCGCCCTCCTTACCTCCTGCTACTCAGGGAACCATCCGCACGACCTGCTTTAGGCCACCTCACTTCCCCCTCCCCGCTTCTCCCTACTCTCAACACTTCAATTTGAAGGTGGCTCATCTACTGTCACTAGCGCCTTTGACCGGAGGTGACTGGGTTTCAGTCCCAAAAGTGGCAGGATTTTTGACATTAGCTTCTGGGTTAGATCAAATTCAGTCGTTGTATGTACCTGAATTCTAGCGACCAGCTGCTCTGATCTGTACCAGCCGAATGCCGGAGCAGTACCAGAACAACTAGGCGGCAGACCACCAGTGATTTTCCTTCCTCCTCCCTGCTCTTTCCTCGCCCCTTGCTTACACACACTTACAAGGGCAAGTCAAGAACTATGTGCATTAGCATTTAAACACACACCAAATATATATATGTGAATATATATATATATATATATATATATATATATATATATATATATATATTGAAACGAAGAACGTTCCATAATTAGAACAATTAAAATGATTACCAATTATAAATTAAAAAAAAGTACTGGAGTTGATCAGCGCAGTAACGCCGCCGCCGCCACCAACGGTCAAATCGGGGGGGAAACGGCGAGGCGAGCGACGGTTAGTGGTGCGCGGAGAGGCCTCGAGTGAAGCACGGGCGGGGCAGTGTTGCGTCCAAGAGATTTATTGTCGTTATTAAGTGCAGTTCGGACTGAGTGTGGTCGCTGAATGTGGAACCAGGTATGATAAGGATTAACAGACAGATGATTCGGGGGAAGAAGAATTGCGTTCCAGAACTGATAAAAACCAATAAGACAGGAAATCGTGTGGCCGGTGGGCTGTTATAATCCCTCCCCTGGTATAATATAACAGTGAGCAGTGCTTACGGACTTTCGCGCGAAGTTGAGAAAGGTTGCTGGAAAGACTAGAACAATCGACGAACATCAATCACGCGTCGTGCGTTCCAGTACCCGTGAGACATTGTTCACACCGGCTGGGGTGGACCCCGGCGAATTCATCGGTCGTTACAGTGGGCAAGAGGAGTTGGTCGCCGAGGGAGGGCGAATTCCCGGCGGACTTCGGGGCCAACCGAAGCTTACCGAAGCCACCGCCGCCGTTGTCACGACGGCCCCGGTCACCTTCAGAGGAAGCAGGTGGTTTTTAAAACATCGAGGTAGCGTTGACCGTGCGCTGCTTCTGCGCATTGCGATTTGTAAATACTATTTGTAAAGTGTGTTCTCTGATCATTAAAACATTTAGATGTGCCAAAGAATCTATAACGATTATCTTCCTATGCTGCGCCAAATTCCTGGAGACCCATTCGCGAAAATCCTTGTCCTTGCGTAATTTTATAATTGTGAAGTGCGCTTCCCAGTACGTCACAATATATATATATATATATATATTAAATATTATATATATATATATATATATATATATATATATATATATATATTTGTGTACGTAGCCTGGGGAGCGGTACTTCACCGGACAATAAAATTATGCAAGGAAACAGGTGCCTTTTCCGTGAATGGGTCTCTAGAATTGCGGCGCACATGGAATAGACTATTTCTAAACTCTTTTAACATTAAAGCTATTTAATACCAAAGAATACACCCTCTCAAATAAATTTTACAAACATATGCTTAGGTCTTGAAAACAAGCGCGCCGATCGACTCCAATGTACATACTACCTCGACCTTTAAAACGTCATCTGCTCCCTCCGGAGGCGTCCGAGGCCGCCGTTGCAACGGCGGCGGTGGCTTCGGCAAGCTTCGGTTCGCCCCGCAGCCCGTCGAGGATTCGCCTTTCCTCGGCGACCAGCTCCTCCGGCCCAACGTAACGGCTGATGATTAGGCCGGGGTCCGCCCAAACGGGTGTGAACAATGTCTCACAAATACGGGAACGAACGATTCGAGATTAATGTTCGTCGGTTAGTCTAATCCTAATTAGTGACCTTTCTCGGCTTCGCACAAATGTCTGTTCGGCACTGTCCACTGTTGTGTTCTTCCAAGGCGGGATCACGACACTAGCCCACCGGCCACGCGATTTGCTATCTTATTAGTCTTTCTCAATTATAGTACGTAATTTTACTTCCGCTAATCATCTATCAATCCCTGGCGAACTTGATTCTACACTCGGCGGCCACACTTATTCCAAACTGTATTGAATACGTGCGAATAATCTCTTGGGCGCATCAGAGCTCCGTCCGTACTTCCCTGAACGCCTCTCCGCACTCTACTAACTGTCGCTCGCCTCGCCGGTTACCCCGATTTGACCGTTGGTGGCAGCGGCGGCATTACTGCGATGATCTCAAGTGTTTTGTTCTAATTTAGAATTTGTGATTATTTTAATAGTTCTTATTATAGGAAGTTTTTGTTTCTATATATGTATATGTATATAATAATATATAAATAATATAATATATATATATATATATATATATATATAAATTTGTTCGAAAAATTGGGGTTTCCAATCGCGACTAGAACCCAGGCCTTTCCGGACAAACAGTCCTTTGAACATTGATTATCTTTGAACAGTGATTATCGTTCTTTGTATATATTATTGATAGTATTCACCTTCCCGTCACCTCATTGGACGCAATTACTCTCGGAGAATATATTTCGCAATCGTAAAGAAATCCTAATTGTGACCACGTTACTGAGGAACAATACATTTTAATAATTAAATTTGTTCAAAGAATTGGTTTCAATTGTCGGCAAGAAAGCGCCAGCCTTCTGTTCTGCTACTCCGCTGCATTGGTTGATTGTCAGGTATTCCGGACGCCTCAACTACTATGGTCATTAGTCCCATAAGTGGAGCGCATTGTTTTTGTTCGGAAGAGGCAGTGGTCTTTCCTCAACACATGGCGAGATCCGGCGCAAAACTACCGTCCTCCAGTGAGGTTTTCCCCTACCAGGTTTCTCCCACCATTGAGGTACCGCGTGATTCGAGACAAGCTCTAAGATCGCGACCGGTGTCCCCGCTTGCTGTTAAGGATAGGACAAGGAAGAGGAAGGAGAGATCGCGCGCGGTCCGTGATCCGTTTGTTAGAGTTCTGCTGCGGTATTCACCCGGTGTTGATCGGTTAAATCAAGGACAACTACCGAACAGAGCAGAGCAACCGGCCTCTGGAATTCTCCCCCAGACACCACCTGAATTTGGCCTAGCTGACAAGCTAGGTCAAATTAAGTCACTGAGAACCCTGCTACGGTCGAGACTCGAACCAAGGGTTTTCCGGTCAGAGGGACTGCAGTGACATCTGTTCATATCCTGAGACATCTCTTCCGGACACGCTGTTGGAGCACATGAACCCTTGAGTGGTAACACAAATTTTATTGCGTTGTACGACCGATCTCTCAGATCCTGCGATTTTTGTGATATTTGTACGTTTTCAATGTTTTTATTAAATTAACAGGGATTCTATTGCGAACTCGGCCATGAGTGCAGAGCGACGTGCATTTATTCATTGACGACACCCCACTACCAGTTTTAATAATACTGTCTCCCTAAGCGTAAAACAGGAATGTGTAGGGAGCTCGATTCAACAACACTGAATCTGGAAATAATTTTTTCATGTCCAGGATACAACTCACTTATATCTTGTATAATTCCCCAAAATTAATTTCTATTCTGTCTTTTACAGTCTTGTCTCCAAAGATACAGGGCAAGATGCAACACCATATCCTCGTGAAAATATTTTCAAAGGATAGTTTTCTTGTTTCGCTCGCCCGGATCGCAGTCACGGTCTGTCCTTGCGCTCACTATAAACAACTTTACGTCTATCCAACGCACAATTACTCATTTACCTTTATAAGAAAGCAGAGTATGGTTTAGTTCAGCAGCCTGCATTAGGTCCTTGCGGTTACAAATTAATATTGTACAGCGCAAAACCCAGTCTGCGCAAAAATACCCGAATTTACTTATATAACTAAAGATACATTTATTTGTATCAATATTTTTATAATATATTTTTTTAACATTGATATTAAATTTTCGAAGCATAGTTATCACAGAAATGCTTGAAGCTTGTGAAAAATTCAGTTTCGTATATTATTTTTGGATTAATTGTTTGTAAATCGGTGTTAAAAATCTGGTTGTTGCACGTAGCTATTCATAACGAATAAAATCACAATTCCTTCACAGAATTATAGCACATCTTCTTGGAGCCTTGGAAGTAATTAAATGTCCCACACTTTACGCAGTAGCAATTAGTCTTCCGCGGGACATTTTACTAGGCAGTAGTAGCATTAGAGATCAAATTACATAACGATGTTATCAAATAGGTTATCTTTAACGATGCGCACGAAGTGGCAACAACCTGAATAGTCCAAATAACAAAACAAAGAAGCATAATGGTGTGAACGAAGCCATAGAAGTCCGTGGACGTACAGTTCAGGGCAGAGGATAAGAAGAAAGGGGCCATGGCCGCCACTATCGAGGATAATTTGCGCGCGTGGAACAAGTAAAATATAAAATGAAAAAAACAACAACAGAGACTAAGCAAACTAGTACAAGGAATTGGAATTTGGTCACCATTAATTTGTTCATGCAATTACTATATGCCGGAGAACTTTTAACCATGATCATGTTAGTTCATACATTTAAATAATACACGCTCTGAGAAGAACAGAGCGTCAAATAACGTCCTTCTATTACAGTCGCGGTGGTTTCTATTCTCCACATACCTTTTCTAAAGATCTCATTTTGCTGTACGCAAGAGTAGAGGAGTTTGGTTCTTTCAAAGACCGACATAGTCTATTCAAAATACACTTCGTTTTTTATGCAAAATAGTTTCTATTACAAGGGAGCAAATCTTTTTTGTTATCAGGTTTGTCAAAAACTCTCGATGCTGTCCTTTGTATCGAATTCAACTTTAATTAGAGAGTGTGATTGATATTCTGGGGCTCGGGTGCGTAGAGTGTGAGGTACGCCCGTTTTCACAACAATTACGGTCTAATAAATATTTATCGACAGCAGTGCTCTCAGTGAGTCCAGTTCAAATATATTCAAACGTCGTTGGGTCTGAGAGATCGGTGTTACCCCTTGAGTATAGAGGTTAATACTCACAAACCTGAATACTACCTTAGTAAGAATGTGTAAATTATTTGTACTTACTGACATGCTGTGTGAGACTTTTTTTCTGTACATAGTGCACAATAATCAGTATCTGAAAGATCAATTACGCCGCCACATAAATTTAATGATATGATAATGCATATCAGGGTCTCTTGGTACAGCATTGTTTTCCCAAGCACAATTTAAATCTCAAATGTTAAAGAGATACGTTCAAGTGTCATAATATGGATATCACTGGGTGTTCGCAATAACCTAACACTTTTGTTTTGTGGGAGAAATGAAAAACATATGGCGACCGTCAACAATCCCTGTATTGGCAAAAAGGTATTTTAATGTTAATTAACATACCACGTGGGGTGCTATTTTCCTCTAACCTGACTAAAAAAGTGTGTGGTGGTTTGGGAAAAAATAATAGGCTAATAATAAATGTAACAAAACATTTTATTAAGCAATTTCCGGCATATGACACTACACTCGTACTATATTCTCATTTAATTGCAACCACAGTTTTTTATTTTAATTTTTACAACTTATCGCATTCTACATCCCTTTGCAACGATCTTTCTATTGTTTTTCTATTGAAATTTCTTCCGTCCAACACGTTACTGCATCCTGCACTATGTTCTATGAGTTCCTCTGCTTGTTTCAGCAGGAGTCTATTTGATTATTTTTTGGCCACCTCCCTTCACCTTTTCTCCGCACGTGTCTATACCAGTGCCAGCATTTCTTCATGCCTAAAACTTTGGCGCCTATGTTTAGTCGTCCTAACCTTCATTCCTTATTCAGTCCTGAATCGTGAGCTGAGGTCACAAATACCTAATTTTGGTTGATCTTAATTTACTTCCTCGTATACGTACGTATATACGGAGTAATGTACGTAACATAGAAAAAGAGTAATGCTGCGGAATATCGATTTAGAAATTTCAACGGAAATACACCCTTTGGGGTCCCCCGATAAAAGTGTTTTTTTTTTCAAAACATCCGCGGCGGACTTGATGAGAAGCGGTAGACTCAGAACAAATTAGAGTGTGACCCATTGACTCATTAATTACTCCTTCATCCTTCATTTGATTAACCAACTTGCAATCACGAAGGACCACTAACTGGATTTTACGAGAGACAGCCTCAGGTTCTGTCATCATCATTTGGAAATTAGTATACACGAGTGAGGTTAATACGTACTGTTAATTATAAAATTAATTACTGAAAAGCAATCTCGAGATAGCTGTTTAAATCAGCCAATGTAAAAACATAGAGAATCAGAGCATAAGGAGTCAATGTGATTATGTAGCGTCATTTCCCAATTGCAAGTTGGGAGAAAGAAAGAAGAAGAAGAAACAAAGAATACCTATTTGTCACGTGAATATTATGGCTGCAACACGGTGGGCATTGATGTAGGTAGCGATGACACGTGGGGGGGGGCACATCAGGGTGCATCTGGCAGGGTGTCAAAGATCTTGCATAACAACGACTGTTGTCGTGTTGCCATTTATGTAGAGCTGAATAGCAATAAACTTTATTACAGGAATAATGACAAACATAATGGCATTATATAAAAGCACAATGACAAACCCATGTTGATGGCGTGTGTTTGAGCACGTAACCACTGTTCATAGACATAAAGACAATCACTGGAGTCCATTAGTTCAGCTGCACATGAACTCACTCGCGTGGCATGATATTACAGTTGACGACTGTTGCACGTATGTGTAAATTGCATAAAATGTTCCTAGTTAATTGTTGTAACTCTTCAAGTTAGTAAAACACATTAAACAGTGATTAATAAATTGATAATAGTTTTTACACATCTGCCCTTGAGATTGTAGTGCAAAGCGAAATAGAAGATCAGCTAGGCGTCGCAGCGTGACTACTTTCTGTAATAATGTTCGACTATGTTGGTTCATACGTGATTGCTACATAAATTGCTCAATGTTAATAAATAAATCTTCATTGTGTACTAACACGTTAGACAAATTCTTACATTGACAAGAGTTTGTGTGAGTATGCACTTAAGAGTCGTGCAACACAAAAAACCGAGAAAACAGATGAGACAAACCGAGTGATGCTCGTTCGCTGTGCACACAATTAAGAACTAAACAGTTTTTGAAAAATTAATCAAACCCGAACAGTCTGTAACAAACGCTTGTGCCTACTACACCACTAGCGCCTAAACGATGCGGAGTACGTTTTGCAACACTTCGATAGTGTAACGCTTAGCGTAGCGGTACGATATATCCAGGTCCTCTGGTTCAAACCAGATCAAAGCCGTGGATTTTTAAGGGTAAAAAAATACTTTGTAAATCTTCCTTAGTATAGGGGAGTATAGACAGCTATCCCGTGAATTCCGTGAATTCCCTTTGCTAATGCAACCTAGTGTCCTAAATACTTAGTTCATCTAAAAGTTACTCGAGCTTAAGTAAAGCCTCTGAGCTTCTCATTTTTTCCTTCAAATCGCGTGTTCCATCACAGGAGTGATACCTCATTTCTCTGCCAAACTGTGAAAAAAAGCGGATTTTGTGTGGTCAAGTGGAGGAGCTGGCCTCACGGCCTGAGCCTTGCTGCGGACAATAAGACATCATTGATTGATTGATAGTATAAAGACTGGCTTGTAAAGCTGCGGCAAAAAAAACGGCAATTTTTCGATAGAAAACTCGGACTGTGAAGCCATACGATACTAAATAGTTACTAATTCTCGCATGTAAACCCCACCCTAATTTTTCCTTATGGTATCGTGAAAATGAAACATGTAACATAAGGTCCGTTTCCGTCATAGAAGCTCCCTTCAGACTTAGGTACACAGCACTTGTAGACCACGGCAAAACATCAAATCATTGGTTGCATAGATCATTGGTCACAACTATTGGACGCATAAGAAAAATATCTTCATCGGTATCTTCTATTATTAGTACGTTTATCTGTTGCTGCGAGAGTGAATCTTGAATTAATAACATAGGCCAAGAAAAAAGAGGTTTCAAAAATCTTTTTAAATATTGATAGCTAATTTTTATAGTTTTCTGTGTGCTGAATCCGCATCTAAACTCTGTTCGTTTCGATAACCCACATTTTGTTCGCAATTTGATTACCGAAAGGGCGCTTCGATCAACATTCAATTGTTTTCATATTTCCCTCGAAACCACGATTTTGGCGATGCGGGTGAGATATGACGTGAATATGGAGTTCCGCATCGAAGGCAATAACAAGCTACAGTGCATCAGTAAAAAAGAAAAGTATCAATCATTTGAATGATTTCTTGGCTCTCTCTGTATCGTAGGAATGGCAGCTCCAACGGATGCTTTCCCCTTTTTTATCATATTCTAAGCTCCTGTATACAAATATAAGATAACATTACGTGGCGCCCCAGATTTGTCCTCATCTACAAGATTAATTCCAAAATATGAAATATTTACATTTATAAGATAAGACTGAACACTAACTGCATGAATAGATACTTATCATAACAGCAAAAATACAAACTCGTGTGACTCTAATAAAACAAAGACGCTGCTGCTTGTCAAATGCAACTCTGACATTGAAACCGCTATGCATATCGATGCACGATCGTAGAAGGGATCAATCACAGTGTAGAAATTTGTTACCAAAGCGTATTCTACCATCTTTGTCGTCCTAATACTTTCTTATTCTAACTGATCTAATGTACTTAAATGGTTATAGCGCCACATAGCTGGATTTTCCTAGCTATACGAGGAACATGATAAAATGTGAACAAATTGTGGGTGATTCAGCATTTTTAATACAATTTTGCAATTACCATACTTAAAACTATCACAACTAAAACTAAAACCAATGCATCAATTCAATTCAAATGCCGTGAACTACAATATTAGTTACATCATGGTCGTGAATTCTACAATGGTTCATAATTAACCAATATTGCACTGCTTAAAATAACAAAAACTCCATTATGCTGTGTCTTATTGTTTTACACAACTTACGTAAATGAAATATTTTTGTAAGTAAGTGTGTCTCTCATGACGTAATTATGCCAATTTCTAGCAATTTGTAAACATTACTGCATTTGTGAGAGAATGTGCGTCAAATGTCTTCCGATAAAGTTTTTCGAAATCTGAGAATTTTACTGTGGAAAAGAGCTTCAAATTTCCCATTTACAGTACTGCTTAAATGCATTTTTCTTAGAAACTTCTCTACAGTTTTCAACTAAAATGTCCATATAGAACAAGTTAGTACCCTTGAATATCATACTGAAAGTCATATTCAGATCTACTATTAGGGAATGGAAAGTTTGAGAAAATGTAGTTTGTGTGGCGATGGTTGGCGATAGATGCCTAACGTAAACCTTTTTGTCACATAAACGACAAACTATTTGGCGATAACTCACTTTTAATGGAAACTACGTTGTTATTCTACGCAGAAAGAAAGAAAAGAGAAGAAACTAAATTCGACCTAAATTAGGTTTCTCAATTTCATAAAATGAAAAATCACACGAGTAATTAAATTTAGTATTAAATTAAATTGTTGCTTTTATACAGCAACATTTCTTTACTTACCTTTTAATTATTTACATATGATTATTTAAATGTTCTATTCATATTTAACAAGCAATTATTGTTTGTCAATAGACTTAATTTGATGAGTATTTCACTAGCGACAAGCACAAGCATACTACCAAATTTTTATTTTCTCAGAATCCAACAGCCACCAATCTGCTCCTACGTGTTCACCGTTTCACCTCCGACCTTCGCAAACCCCACTGGTGTGGCTCGCCACCTTCCGGACAGGTAAGAGTGCCGAGTGACTTCCGCACTCCGCCATCTGCTTTGCGGGCATCGTTGGCGCCGAACGGAAGACACATCGGTGCATCCGTCGCCATTTCGCGTTATCTCTTTGCCACATCTCAACGCCGCCCGCCACAGACGGAGCGCGCCTCCGTGCAATGAATCACCCCCACCCCACCCCCACCCCCTCCGGAATGTCCCGCCCGCTAATTTAGGGGACGATAAAAAGTTGCGCGCTCGTTGTGTTACGCGAACGCGCTCTCTCGGTGATTTAATGCACTAATTTTCTATCGCGTGGAGATTGTTTGCGCACCAATTATCATGTGATTTGCTCTTGAAATTATGTGTCGACACGAACGGTGAAAAATTAGAAAGTAATAACATGGGGACCGGCAATATATTGAGATGGAGATGAAGGTGGTCGTTTTTTATGTTTGTTTATGTGGTTGAATCGATGGTATTCGGTAAGAGAAGCACATGCATAAAATGTAATCATGACGTTTCCCTTTGGCCCTCGGGAGCTTGTTGGTCAGCGAGCTCGCTTTCCACGTCGCAATCCCGGATTCGATTCCCGGCCGGATCAAAATTATAACTGTGCGATTTTCTTACAAATGTCCCAATATCTATTCTTCTGTGATAATGAGAACGCCCAGGTAATGATGACCAGAATATATGATTCAGAGATGTCTTCATGTTAAGCACACGAACTACTTCTCCTATGGCCGAGAGGTTGGGTCATCGCTGGCCAGACAAGGCCCATATCGGGCTGTCGAGCTAAAGAGCCGGACAGAGTACACCACGGGTTGCGCAGGCTCACGAGGATTATTTGCAAAATGACACAGTTCAACGACCAGTAAACTGTGTTGGTTAACCTAATGTTTATAATTCTAAATATGCATATTCAAAAAAATATTATTAAAAACGCCATATCACCCACCATTTGTTAACATGTTCTCTGTGTAGCTAAGAAAATGCAGCGATGTAGTGCTATAAACGAATCAGAAGTTCGAATGAAAAAGTATTAGGACAACAAAGATGGTAGAATACACTTTGGTAACATATGTCTACACTGTGATCCCTTGTATTACCGCGAATCTATAGGTTTCACAGTCAAAGTTGCATTTGACATGGTGGAGCTAGTTTGTTTTATTAAGGACACACGAGTTGGCCATAAATATTCTTAAAGACATCTTTGGTTAAGACTGTCTCCTCCTTTTTCTGTGTTGTGTCCTAGGTTATTAACACGTACGTCCATCTGCCATGTGTTAATCTTGCCACATGACCACCTTATTTTCATTTTAATTGTTGGGCCCTTGATACTAAATCCTTTAAACCGCTCTCCTTACCAATTTTTTTATTCTTTCTTCTATGGAGCGAGTGCTGATACACTCGTCAGTAGTACTGACTCATGAGTCAATAATTGTCGTTTGCGCCTTACACAGTGGTACGCTGACGCAGTCTTGCATTGTCGTCTATTAATTCTGCTAGTTGTTCTGAACAGCAGTAGCCAAGGTGTAGTACTTTTTAATTGTCTGAGAAGGCTCGACCAGGGAGCAGTTAGTACAAGCTGTCTCAGTAGTTCTACTGAGTTAGTCTATGACAGTTGTACGCGACTAGGTCTGTTGCAGTTGACTTGTGCAACAGTTGTGCTGCAGTTGTGCGCAGTTGCAGCAGTTGCTGCAGTTGCTGCAGTTGTGTGCAGTTGTGTGCAGTTGTGCTGCAGTTCATTTGTGCAACAAATAGTGATGACAGTTGTGTTGCGTGGGAAAGAAATCCTGTTTAATGTTGCTAATGTTTTCGATTCAGGAGGGGAGGGTCACGTGACATAAGCTGCTAGCGTATGAAATGCGGCTATTGGTTGGGTTTTCTGGTTCTCACGTTGGATCACCGCATCGGACGTGCCGGCTAAGACGGGGGCGAGATGCGTTTCATAAGGTATTGGCGGTGTCTTGGACATGTCTGTACATACACCTGGCAGGTATTGGGGCGACTGCGGCATGAAGGCCGACCACCACCCGGGCTGAAGGGCGCAGGCCTTTGCTAATTACACCTCTCTGGCGACCGGGTCGCCGCTGCACCGGGACGGCGGTCGAAGCATTGATGCGCGCTTCGGCGGGGGTATTCGCACCGTTAGAGACTCTGCTAAAAAGTTCTTTTTAGCCCATTTGTGTTGCTTTCAATACGCAGATGCACCCTGGTCTGCCGTGGGACATCCCTACGGGAGGCGACGAAATAATTTCTGAAGGCCGTTGTTCGCGCGGGTAAAATGCATTTAGGTACTGCCTGCTAGTAGCGGACGCGAGATTCAACAAAGGTTTCTTCAATTGGAAAAATCTTACGTATAGATTAGGCGCTAGTGGGGTTTATAGTTGGACGAACAGACAGAAGGCCGGCCGGCCGGCCGGCCGGCCTGCCGGACGTTTTGAAGAAAACACTTTTTCAACATAAGGGGACTTCAGCGACCCAAAGGCAGTGTTTTCCGTCGAAACCTTGAAATCGATTTTCCACAGCATTTATCTGAACTTCTTATATCACTACGTGTACTAGCGTAGCGTTAAATTCCTCCCTCTTCCCCATCTTTCCTGTTTTGTATTAAGAAGTGAAGTTGTAAACGGAACGTATTAATTTGGTTAAAAAATTATAAAGGTGTTTTCTAATGTACTCTAAGAATTTAAAATACATATAAAGACCCTTGAAATTGACGTTTGAAAAATTTTTTGAATAAAGATTTATCAAACAAACCCAACTCTTTAGACTATTATTTAACTTAATTACCGAACTGAGAGGTACACCCATGCAAGTTAATCGCATAGAATTTCCAGTAATTAGTTTCACATAGAGTTGCAGATCCTGTTGGTTACTGAGTCTGTAGATACTGTAGATTACATCACAGACTTTTCACAGACATAAGAATTCCATAAATGAACTGTTGCACTACACATAAAGATCAATCTTCATCGGTATCAAGCAACTATTAATACTTCTTGTTGCTGCGAGAGCATTTACGTTTTTTGAATGAACTTGAATTAATGATTATTCAAATAAAACACATGAGTCAGGAGCCACCACGTAATAGCATAAATAAATTTGCCACATGATAGCACAATAAATGAGCCACAGAAAGCATAAATATAAATCTAAGCGTTCTACTCGTGACGTCACAAAGATCGCCTCTAGTGTCGAGTAATATAGTTCGATATTGGATTAAATCAATAAGCGCCGAACCGACAAAACGGTAATGAAGGTCCAAAACCTCTCTCTCATCCATTGGATTATGATTTAACAAACGTTTCTTGGAAGTTTGGGGCCTAAAAAATTAGTTTTTAATAAAAGTTAAGTGGTTTAGCTACATAGATTTTGACAATACTATTGTGTTGCGGGTTGCATTTTCAATGAATATTTAAATACTTGGTTTTAAACAAATCTTTCACATTTTTACAGGCAATATGCAATTCTTCACGTCTACGTAAAATTGTCTTTCTTTAAAGACAAATATTGGTTGTCTATGAGAGTGTCAAAAAGCATGTATACTATTGAAATAATTTAAGAGTCGATAGTGAGTATACAAAAAAGTAAACATACTAGTTTTATTTAGCATCACATTACTCTATCATCTTTCACTTTATTTAAAATGTCTTTCATTTATTTTTCACCAATATCATTACCTTTGCATAGTGATGTCCACTCGGCTTCAAAACACACTAGGTATTGCCAAATTACGTGTCCATTTTACTATTTAACCGTAACGTTTTAATCCTAGATTGCAAAGGCGATCTGTACCCAGAGTTATTACAAAGGTGTAGTTTGACAGAGTACTTTACGTAAAAATAAAAAAGCTCATTGTTTCAATAAAAAACTAAATTGAATGGATTGAACATGCATGATATGGAGTTACACAATACATTGTGAAGGTTTTTATACACACACCTAAATAACTTGACTCTCACAGCACACACTTGCTTGGTGCTGTCCACTCATGAGTTTTGAAATGCTTTCGCAGTGGTTCCTCGCCATGCCACCTTTCTCATGATGGCCGTCGACCCATTATGATTGCTAAATGTTCAGTACAATACTTTACTGCTACAAGACGAAAAATTCGTTATTCATTTTTGTATTCATTATTCACAATATGAGACAATACAGTGCCAAAAAACGAACGTATTTACAAAGGCGTAAACCGGAAACAGACACACGCACAAAGTTACGTGTATTTTACTGGCTAGTCACACAATGAAGGTACCTTGAGAAATGGGGAGTGAGAAAATGGGAGAGGAGGAAGATTTCGGCACCAGTTGCGTTGCCTGACAGAGGACACCTTTGTAATCTAAGTTCAAAGAAACTCGACACTTGAAAACCAAGAGTCACCTTAGGAAGGAAATGGCATCGACTTCAACATCTTCCCGAACCAGGAAGTTCGGGACACAGATGCCAAAGTCTTAGCCGCCGTGCTGCGTACATCCTAACAGCAAAATGCATTGGCGTTCGTCATTACATAATGAAAAACAACGCGCATTGCCGTGAGAAAGGTCGAAGGCTGAGAGCCGAAATGTTAGCACTTGCCCCTCAGACTCGCCATCGGCCGAGGGACGCGCGGGGAACTCGACGCAGCGCCCCACCTGCCACGCCTCCCAATGGGCCCGAGCGCCACGGACACTTGACGAACAGTGTTTGTAGTGCAGTGAAGTGCGAATGAATGGCTATGTATATAATGAAACAAGTATGAATAATGTGTGAATGGCAGTTTACTTTTAATCTAATATTTCAGAATTTTTTCACAAATCCTTTTATTTTTTAAGAAAGGCGTATAGAGATCCTGGTTGTTTTATTAATTTGAGAAAGTTGTTAATTTACATTGCAATATTTCAAACTCTTACATTTTACTCTACAAATTGAAATAGAGAGGATATGATCATAACTTTGTATCATATAAAAGTTTTACACGTAAATGTGTTTCCAAACTCATAATCTTAAAAAAAGACTCTTCCGCATACGCAGTTTTTATAGGGACGTACTCAAATCTACCGAAGCAATTTTATACAACTTTGTATAACGACAGAGAAGATTACAATAAATTCGGCAAAAGTGCCAATTCCGTATTTTTAGAAGTTAAATATGAGTATTTATTTTAAACATCTCATCCCTTAGGCTACTGAGAGTTTCTCAAAACAAGAGATAGTATGTGTACATATTACTTTGTTTCAAAGTAATTGTATTTAATTTCATAATATAACCCTTAATGTGGGAAAGTATGCGCCGTAGTAAAACATCTATCATTCATCAGAATTGAAAGTGTGGTTTATATATAAATATAAAAAGGAAATGCACAACTAAGATAAACGATGATAAACCTGTAACCAAATTTGTAATTCACAGTCAACTGAAAATTGATATAATGTAACTAAATTTTGTATTTCAATTATTGACACAATATGATTGATCCTAAGCGCAATTTTATTATAACTTGCTTCCATGCTATCTTCAGAAATACAATTTTCATCAATAAAAAAATGTTCATTGATTTAAAGTTTCTTTTGAATTCAATGTATACTGAACATTAAAAACATAAATATACATAAAAATGAGTATACTATTGATATACATATTTAAAATATTCCATTTCTGCGAAGAATTTTCAATTTTGCTTTCTTTATCTTCACAAAAAAAATGGTTGTTAAGAGTTTATGTCGCTGTGACGGCACAAAGAAGATCCCAGCATTTTCTGAAGGCCATGGCAAGGGCGAGAAGAACCGTTAACGGCATCTGTCAAAGAAATATTGATAAAATATAATTTGTGAATTGATGCAGCAATAAATACTCTAGAAAATACCAAGTCCATAGGGTATACAACTTCTTTTTCTACTAATACTCTTCATATATTTTGCAACAATATATGAAGAAATACAAAATAAATTCAATCCAATTCTCACTGAAATATTTCATTTCAGAGTAAAATTAAAAAGCTATAGATTGTTTATTTCGTTTCACATGAAGTTGTTTTGATACTGTTTTATTACTATTGCATAATTTTTACATACTAAAAAAATTAAGTAGTAACGCAACATCACCTATCCAGAATGTATTATTAGTATTACTAATATCTAAACTAGAAACATACGAACAATTTACTACAGCCCAAAATTTAAAAAAAATACTTTAGTAGCGTCTCAGCATTATAAATGTTTAAATCGCAACCTCGAATACAGCACATTCTACATAGTGCGATTTCGGACTTATACCCACGTTGGAGGGTTCAAACCCGATCTAAGCCGAGAGTTTTTAGGGCGAAAACATCCCTTAACGCCTTCCTTCGGAGGGGAAGTACAGCCGGCTGTCCCATTTACTCCATGTAAAAGATCCTCGAGCCTAAATGAAGCCGCTTCAAATCGTCTGTTTCGTCGCCCAAGAAATACCTCTTCTCTGCGCCAGTTGACGAAAGAAGCGCAGCGAAATTTGCGTGGCCACACGGAACAGCAGGCCTCATGGCTATTGGGAGTCTCCCCACGTAAAATAAGGCAACAATTCAATTCATTTTTACTTTCTCACCTTCGTAAGAATTTCGACAGAAAAACTCCCACGTGTAAGATCGTAGTAATGACAAAGTGGATAAATCTCATTCCTATATATGGCAAATTACTTCATTATAAGGTGTTTTTTAGTCTTAATTCATGCTTTTGTGGGCTTTGGTACGGAACAATCGATTCAAGGCAAAACGTATACCACTCTGGTTGTAGTCGACACTAGCGGCAAAACCGTTCAGCTGATTTTCTTCAATATTGGCTTTTCTATATTGATTTCATTACTCGTGATGGCCTCTGCGTTTTAATCGTGTGTTTTAATCTAGGACGTATTTTACAAAAAGACAACATTTTCAAAATTGTATCAAAAATGACTTTACAATTGTTTTATTGAATTATTATGCCATTGAATAGCATAAATGACACTTAAAACAATAGTTTTGGTTAAAATCCTAATTTTTTGATAATTGCAATTTTTTTCGGCGTCTTCCTATAACTACAATATTGAAAATAGATTATTTTAACAATCATCTCAATCTTTTGTTCAAAGACAGATTTAGAAATAAGGTCATATATAACTTTTTAAAACATGAATAGTTTCACTATATTTTCATCAAATATTGTCAATTATTTTATTTGTCAAAACAATTATTTCCTTAAGAATGTCCGTTAACTTTTAAAAAAATTGCTTCTCTTTTGTTTCAAAGAAGGGTAAAAACAGAGCTGCTAGTCTTATTTCCGATATGCTCTGTAATTTTGAAAGCCGAAAAATTGCAATAAGTTAATATTTCAAAACTACTATTTTGAATAGAAGAATTTTTGTTTTAAACAAAAAATGTTCTATGAAAATCTTTGAAAAATATAATGCACAAATTGTTTAAATGACAAGCAGTTTTGTATTTTTTCCGGTTTAGAACAGGGGGCGCTTAAAAAATGGCGCTGTCTCCTTTTCGTTAATCACCCTAAACTTTTTCGAAAACTGCAAAAAATTCAAAATAACGCGACAAAGAATGTGCAGATGTAGGACCTTTAGTTTTTCATGGCATGTCGTCAGAAGATTCAGTCACACGTTGCGTTAAACAGCAAAAACCTTATCAGGCGGACAATAGCTCAATAAAGTCCCTCTACTAATTCGTAATCGGCCCCGTCTTTCGCGCTGCAGTGTTAGGGCTTGTCCACTTGGTAGTTCTAAGACTCACAGGAGCTGCCGAAGCCGGGGCCTTTAGGCGTATGCTCGGATGGAGCTTCATGTCCTCGAAGTCATCTTGTGATGTCGCGCACAGCCCGGGGTAAGTCTGCAACGCAAAACCAGTTAACACTCACATTCTTATGCCATTCGCATGACCGCAAAACGAGAGTTGAACGACGAACCCCAAACTAAATTCCAAGGTAATTGAGGAAACGCTTCATATATTTAAAAATTATTCTAACATATATATAACAATAAACTGGAATCGTATTCTTAAAGTTTTTGTTAAAATATTTTCAGCTTTATGGTATGTTAAGATATAACACATACTGGATACATAGGAAGGAAAACACGAAACTTCAAAAATTAGCTCTGTAAGACAATTTTAGGAATATTATGAATAATAAACTCCTTAGACGTTCCGAATGGCTGAGCCGCAAAAATCCCTCAAAAGTTGGTTTGAAAAAATACCTGCTGCGCTTAAATTTGCATTTCAGAAATATATAAACACCCTTGAATCAGGTAAATTGTTTATTATTTACAAAAGAAATGAATATATTTGTTGAGATAAAGTAGCACAAAACAACAACTGATGGTGGTGTAGAAAGGCTCAAACTTTCCCGTATTACTTTTCTATTTCCATTGGTCTTGACTTTGGCACCGGCTTTTTCCATCTGTCGTCTATTGCCGCCCAAAAGGACATTTTTTAATGTTTTCTTAACCTATCAGATTCCTAGTAGCAGAACGGAAATATGATTTCGAGAATATTAAAGAACAGTAAAACATTGTACTAAATGGCTATTTATTTACAAGTTGTGACAAGACAACATGTGAAAAGATTACACATGACGTCAACTGTTTTTTAACCATCCAATAAGTTGTAAAAATATATCACTTGGGGTTTAGAATGGTTTAAAAATAAGTCCTCAACAATGAAACCTTAATTCTTTACCTCAACAAAGATAATGGAAGAAAATACTGGGGTCACTTTTGGTAGGCAATGGTTTAACCTCCTACCACATTTGTGGCATCAGAAAAATATCTGCAAATATGATTGTGAATATTAGTTCTATAATTCCAGTCTTCTAGTATGTGTTCGTGCGCTTATGAAGCGGCTATCAAACAATTTTCAGATATTTTTTAAATACTATTGGGAAATTATTTTGAATATTTACATGTCAGAAAGGAATGGGAGTAGAGAAAATTGAACAACTGAGGTGTCAAAAGAAAAAGGTTTTCACGATGTGAGTTTGTTGTAAAAGAAGAGTCTACATGATACACATATTGTAATTCTTAAATATTATCTTTACAAAGAACATAACTGGAAAATATTTTATTGTAAGAATCAAAATCCAGTGATTAAGACCAAAATTTTAGAGCTATGTTAATCCTTTATTCACTAAAAAAATCATTTGACACCTATTACAATTGGGATTCTAATGTTGCTTTTATTTATTAAGAGATTATTACCTAAATAAATTACATTTATTGATTATTATGTGCATTGTCTATGCACGTTTTCATAATTCTACTAGTACCTTTATGAGTAGTTGGGGTGTCCTCTCGTTTTACTTCTTCGTAAGAGTATTCAACATGTGAAGAAAGAGAGATATTTATAAAACATTGTGTAAAGGGTGAGACCGTTTTTTCACAAGAAGCAGTTCTCGTATGAGGATATAGGGGAGGGCTCAATACAACTAGTTTTACGTATGCCCCAAAAGCTTATCACGGGTTCTAATGATCGAACGACGACCAAAAAGATAAGAGTCTTTCGTGGGAAGACTTTTGGACACCCGAGACCATTGGAACTAGTTAACGCTCGGGTTATATAAAATATTTTACGTAAATTCAATAATTAAGTTTTATTTACTCAGTTAACTAATTGTCAACTTGACTCCTTTGTTTTTTCATTTTTTCCTCCAATAATCCTCGTTCATAACTATCTCTCATAGTTTCCCCCATATGAGAAGTAGTCATATTACTCTCGTTACTATGACCCTCTCGATCCAAGAGAGTTATGCAGCACCTATCAAACTTCATATCGAAGGCCATAACAAGCAAAAACGTACCGGTAAAAAATAAACTTTTAACGGAATGTTGAAGGGTCGGAATGTGATAAAATTCTCACACAAAAGTTGTCATGTGACAGTTGTCTCAGGTTAGTAGGAAAATCGTAATTAATGAGTGATTGGTAGGTAACGTTCTGACGCAAAAAATGTATGTAATATACGCCAACTTTTCCTGACCGATGGCTTGAAGAAATGCTGGTATAATGGAGGGTAATAACTATAAACCGGCCACTATAACTTTATAAAGCGATGCCAATCGTGTATCAGTCATGCCTCTACAATCTTGTCAATCGTTAGAGTTTTTACTTTCTCAGGAGTTGCAGCTATTTCCTGTGATAAATCTGTATCTGCTTTCACCCCTTATTTTGATTATTTTGTAAGAAAACGCGGAAAGGAGTTTTTGTTTTCCACAGCTATTAGTTTTTATTACGTGTCAATAAAGATGTGTGTAGAATGTTGTCATCAATGCATACAGCGATCGTTTACCTTTAACTAGTTAAATATAACCAGGGAGGGGAAATGTAGGCCATCTGTGTCAAGAAATGTTGCCCCGGCAATACCTATCAAACATCACCTCAAGATAATTTGTCAAGCAATTCATAATATGGAGTTAAGGACCACATGTTTATTGGCAAACAAGTAATCATAATTTACCACCTTCATTCCACGAGAGTTTGTAACATATATTCTGAAAGCGTCTGCATAAAAAGATTGCATACTCTTTTTTTTTACGACAATCCGCCAACAGCTGAATAGCATAACTACTCTGGGGGTATTTTCTACGTCGAAGTACAACGCGTGCTCAAAAAAGATTCATATTAACAGTTTTAGTCAGGAATGTCAGAAAGAATAATGTAATTTTTATTAATTAATGTAATTTAAAATATATGTAGTATTTATTAAGGAATATAATATAATATAATAATGTAATATAAAATATAAATTTTAAAATAAATGTGATATTATTAAAAGCAAATACTATCATATTTACAATTTCATGCTAATGTCAAATAAATGAAACAAAATTAAAGACCCAAGGCAATAAGGGTAATTATTTACTATAAAATGAAATAAAGCAATGAGTTCGAGGTCGTCGTAAATTAAATATTGAAAGCTTCATCTTTGATATAACATCGCAATGAGTTAATTCCTAAGGAAACAACATTGTTACCGTATCGGGCGTGGAGCCTTCTGGGCACGCAGAAGCCGCTTCCCCCTCCAAGTACATGGGCTCCCCCACCATATTCCCAGTGGGGCCGTAGTTGCATATCAGGGTGAACTGAATGCCTGGGGCATCGCCCCTGTCCGTCAAGGCACATCCCACCAAGTACGTCTTCGCCCACACCACCTGCAGGCACGCCCCGCCCCACACGGCCATTAGTGCTTGCTACGCTGTGAGGGAACAGGTGTGCCAACTGCACGGAGACGATTTTTTTCTTCAGAGAACAGCAGCTTTGCCGTTGTCTCGAAGGGACTCTGTCCGGGGTTCCGTGTTCTAGACCCGACGGGGGCAGGGTTTTCGACACTAGCTACATCGTTAGGTCAAATTTTGAGTCATGTTCACATACAGTGCCGAGCACTACTTGCGGAAATTTGGCGTCAAGACATCACTCCCTGTAACCAGCGTATGTCGAGTCTTTTTGCGGCCAACACGTCAGAATATTACGTTATAACAGATTGTTTAGGTTCAAAATAGTCATAGAAGTATAAAACAATGTTTTGAAATTGTTTTGCTGAATGGGACGATAGTCGTAGTGATACAAGTAAATATTATCAAAGCACTTCCTTTTCCTTCCTTTTACTTACAGTAAAGATTTTCAGCAGAAAGTCAAAGATCTACTAAAGGAAAATATTAAGTTAAACATGGAAGATTACATTTAGAAAATACTTCATGAGTCAATAATCACACATTACAATTTGTGTGTACTGTGAATAAGATAACTATAATTTGTAATGTAACATAGTAAAAGATTGGTTATTTCGTGTTTCCGAACGCGTCAATGGTTACGGTGATCGGTCCCTTAAATGCAGTACATGTTTGGAAGGTGAAAATGACCTTTCCTAGCTGGATGTAAGATCTGGCTTTGGCCATTAAGTTCAACTCCTCGACCGGCGTCTCGATATGTATGATGTAGAAGTATGTGTGTGTGTAGGATTCAAGGAAGAACGAAAGATCGCGCGCAAACACACGTGCCTGCCGCTCAGAGGGTAGTTCGTGCTTATCGCAGAGTTTGAAGATAAGACCCGGGGCTGTCGGTGCCGCCCGTGCTGGGTCGAAGGTGCAAAAGTGTGCCAGTAAACTTTTGGTCAGTTTGTTGTGAGAGTGATGTTAAACGACGATGTCCCCTTAGGGGGACATATTTCTAGGTCAGCGCAAATCGTAAACAATGAAATTGCACACGAAATGTATATAGACCAAAGAGTGCTCCTGCAACTATGGAGGACGAGTTCGCAAAAATTCAACAATACGAGCAACTACTACATCAACATGAAATATCGCAAAATCAGTTTCAGGAGCAAATACAGCAAAAACAAATGCTACTTTACCAAAACCAGCAACGCGAGCTTCAAGACCACGGTAAGAGAATAAGCGAGCCAGCTGTTTACACTCCTGCGCAAAACAGTGAATATACTGTGCCCCAGGACAACGAAAACAAAAACTTTCGTATAACAAAAACACAAAAACAAGTGAGACCAACACTAACTTAATGGAATATAATATACCTACTCACTCAAGGTTCACTCCGCTCGGTGAAGATGAAGATGAAGTAATAGAAAGTCAGTAGGTACGAAAGAGAACAATAATAAAAATCCTCCAATATTCGTTCATATGACTTGAAACGCGTATTTTACCCTACTACAGCATTTAAATTCAGCTACAATAAATTACTTTCTAACTAAACCTAATGGCGAGTACATGAACTTCAATGAGTAAGTGAACTTCAATGAAATCAATTACTACAGAAAATCTAGAAAATACTGTGAAGAAAATACCATCAAATTTTACACGTATCGTGATCCAAGTAGTAAAGTGTTATCTGTAGTATTAAAAGACTCCCAACATGTTACATCGAACAAGATATTATACAAGAACTGAAAATACTAGATATTATAGTTACTAAAGTGTACAGACTATGATAAAGCCAGAAAACCTATACAAATAGTAGCAGTAGATCTTGTTGACAATCTTAAATACAAAAATATATTTAACGAGGTTAAACTGATGTATAAGGTAATACGAGTGCAACTAACAAACAAACCTAAACTATCTATTCAATGAAGCGCTGTCAGCAATTTGGTCATACTCAGGCAAACTGTCGCAATATATGTTCAATAAGTGCGTGAAGTGTCTCGAAAGTCATCACTATTCTCAATGTAATGAACATCAAATTACTGCCCCTAAATGTGTTAATTCTAAAGGCGAGCATACCACCAATTACAGAGGGTGCCCAGAATTTAAGAACATTTCCAAACCCTATCAAGGACAATTCCGAGGACCTTCAACAGGCATTCAAAATAATCGATACATTAATGTTTCTTCACCTAGACCACCACTATCTTCCCCTTCTCCTTCAGTAACATCTACATTCATTAGACAACCTCCTCCCCCAACCTCCTCCACTTCACTCAACTGATTTTCCACCACTGCGCCCTCATTATAATTTCGAATGGAACAATATTCTACCTAATAACATTCCGGAAGTAAACAATTTTTTTTCAAATATAGTATCCCAAAAAACCTTTAATTTAATACCCCAAATCCAAAATATAATTTTAAATGTTCTTCCTAATTACTATAATAGATCCAAATAAACTAAATGCTCTTAGCCTACTTAACTTCAATGCAAATGAATTAAAGAGACAAGAAAATTCCTTCCGGCATTTCTTAAACGAGCATAAAATAATAGTAGCATGTTTAACATAAACTCACCTCATACCAGGCGAACGTTTTTCAGTACACAACTTCTAAATTTATCGTAATTATCGTATTTCAACAAATGCTTCAGGCTTAGTAGCAATCTTAGTTCTAAAAGATATTAAGGATTATCAAGCTCCTGTTCCGCACTCAGTAGGCGTAGAAGCAATAGCAATTAACATTAGTTACAGTAAATCGGAAGTAGTAATCATTGCAGCATATAAACCTCCTAACAAAAACTTTCCAATAGCATACGGCAAAATATTTTCTCAATATCCCCGATTTATATTGATGGGTGACTTAAATAGCAAAAACAGAGCCTGGGGCTGCAATGTGACTACACATCAAGGTGCCAAACTGCTTAATCTTATTAATGCAAGCGGTAACGACATTAGTATTCATGCCTCTATAGAACCCACCCTCAACCCAACAGATCCAAACAAGAGAGCAGACATTCTAGATATAATCATTACAAAAGATATAACCCAACCAATCTATCAGAAAGTAGTACAGGATTTAGATTCTGAGCATTCTCTCATTCTCATATCTTTGGGTACCCCGACACACTCTTCAGAGAAAATACCGAAAGAAATCAATGATAAAATTAACTGGAATCATTTTTGTGACTTAATAACTAGCAGTTTAACGTACCCACGTAACATGATCTCAACTGAAGATAGAGATATAGAATAAAACAAATTCACTAACTACATACAACAGTCATTAAAATACGCGCATGTACCTATCTATCAAATAAACAAAAAAGCGACACTGACTAAAGACTTAATTAAAAAGAAAAGAAAAATACGACGTATTTGGCAATCCAATAGAAATACAAACAATAAACGCGAACTAAATCACATCTCAAAAACTGTCAAACAAAAAATAGATGAAGTCAGATTTTCAGCCTTTCATAGATTTCTAAGCCAACTTCACCCAAATACCAGACCATTATGGAAAACAATTAAAAGTATGACAAAAGAACGTACAGAGCTGCCACCATTTAAGAATAACGGTAAGATATTATACTCAGACGCTGAAAAGGCGAACGCTTTAGCAGAATATTTAGAAAGTGTCATCATCCAAAATACCATAGAATATCCCGCTTTCAATTCAGAAGTAGAAGAATACATGAAACCTATGTACAATGTTGCAACAAAGATAAAATTCATTTCTTCTTCTTCAGAAGTGGCGAATATCATTAAGATTCCAAAGACTAGAAAAGCACCCGGGTATGGCAACGTCACTAACAAAGCATTAAAATAACTTTCTCGACAAGCAATAGCAATAATAACAGTGATATTTAATGCATCTTTAAGAATAGGATACCATCCGATAGCATGAAAACGGATTGTTATACTCCCATTCTGCAAACCAGGCAAAAACCCCAAAACTCCCAGCAACTACAGACCTATCAGTCTTCTCTCCTCTAAAGCCGAATTTTTTGAAAAACTTATTTAAAATGAACTGCAAATATACTTGACAAAAATTAAAGCAATTCCCAACATCCAATTCGTTTTTAAAACCGAAACATGCAGCTACCCATCGACTGCTGTGACTTCTCGAGCACATAGTAAACCGTTTTAACAATACAAAGCACACAATAGCTCTTTTTTAGACGTCTCACCGACGTCTTAGACGTGTCGGCCGAATTTAGCACCAAGGAGTATTGTACAAACTAGAAGAAATTGGAACACCTGATTAACTGCAGAAACTAATTCCAAACTTTTTCTCAGACAGATATTTCCAAGTGTAGATAAATAATGCTATGTCACCGCTTTACCCAATTCTCGCAGGTGTCCCACAAGGGTCGATCTTTCACCAACCCCTTTCTCTATATTTACAGCAGACTATCCTACTCCACACGAAGCAAGTATAGCTCTTTATGCAGACGACACCGCTATTTTTACTTCACATACAGATATAAACTTAGCCTACGATTACATACAATCCAAAATTTACAGTTATACGAGCTGGACCAAATAATGGAGAATTAAAATTATCTCCTTAAAATCACAATCTAAAATATTCACTCTCAGACGTCCCCCCTTCCCTATGTCCCTGCGAATAAATTACACTGATGTCCCCTGGCTTTCTCTTTCTTCGCCAGCCAAATACTTTGGTGTCTTACTGCACAAACGACTAACGTAGAAAGCGCACATTCAAACAATAGCCCATAAAACACGTGCCACAGTTCTAAAGCTATACCCGATTATCAACAGAAATTCCACCCTCAGTATAGAAACTTGGCTATTCATCTATAAAATGATAATAAGACCCACAATGACATATGCATGTCCAATATGACGCAACATAGCACCAACCAATCTATCCGTTTTACAGACAATTCAAAATAAATATCTAAGTCAAACCTTGAAAGCCCCCTGGTTCATTTCAAATTCACAAATCCACCGAGAACTCCAAATACCTCTCCTCTGAGAATTCATCTCACAAACTTCTGAAAAATATTATTCTCTCCTCCCAGCATGCTCCAACTCTCCAATATCCAATCTCGGCCAAGACGCACATTATCCATCTCGCATTAGATCCAGATTTCCCAAAGATCTTTTTCGCGTATCCTAATCCATAAAATTATTTGCCCCCTGTTCCCACCAGCACTCTCCCTCCTCCTACAAACCACAAATGCAAACTTCTCATAGTGAAGATATCCAAATTAGAAATTTAAAAATAGTGAAGGGTTGTTACGAGACCCGCATTTGCCTGAGGATGACCAAGTAAAATTATTGTATGTAACATTACCCGTTAAAACTCCCGAAAGACAAAAGGCGAACGTGAAGAGAATAAATAAAAAATGACCGCGTGCAGTCTGCGGCCAATTAGTTAGGGAACTGTTTCGGCAGTCCCCTGATGGAGATCGGAGAAATCACGAAAAGTTGCCCATCAGAGCAGCCGCCCGTCTGAATGCTCTTTAATGCAGTGGTAGAACTCAACTGGCTGTCTAGCTAGGTCGAAAATCCTCCCGCCCTCGAGATCAAACACTACGTTCTTCCGACCAGAGGCACATGCAACAACTGATGAGCTGAGCCACCTAAGCCGAAGTAAGTATCTTGTAAAATGTAATAAATCACAACTGTGAAATGCAACCAACCTAAATTTGTATACAATTATATTACATATATTACATACAAATATTTAAAACCATTCAAATTGAGTAATGCACAGATATATGTACAGTAGATAGGTATAAAGAGAATATTTATAGTAAATATTGAACTTTAGTATAACATGAGAGTATCACTAATTATCGTGGGACTTTTTCATCAGCACAATTGAAAATCACGTCAATGGTAGGCAGAATCTGGCTTACAAGATCATGTAACATTTGACATCAGAGGAAAATTACAGAGCAGAAGTAAATGTAATAAAGAATGATGACTGGTTGAAGTATTATGAAGTTCACCTATATGACCCAAGTCTAATCGTAGAAGTGAAATCACAATACAACAATCCTCAGATAAACCCTTTGAGCAAACAGGAAAAGAAATATGCATGAATCATGCATGAAAAATATAAAAGCTCCTGGGGTAGATGGCATCAATGCAGAATTGCTAAAATATGAAGGTGAAGAACAGACTTCTTGAACTATCTAATAATTGAAACTGCGAAATACCTGATGCATTAAGGATGAGCAAAAGTCATCTCTCTTTTTAAGAAAGGAAATAGAAGTCAGTTACAGAATTACACAGGTATAAGCCTGAAGATCAACACAAAAATCATAAATATACGGCTCACAACAATCTCAGGTACACTGCTGTTGGAAGAACAAAGTGGCTTTAGGTAAGGATGATGACGTACAGACAATGTGTAAATAACAAAATAAGTGAAAAGAGACGAGAGTTCAATTTAAAGACATTTATTTAATTCATTACTCAATTTAAAGAAGTTGAGCTTTTATATATAATGAGAAAGCATTTGATGTAGTTAATCTTGAAATTATCTGGCTTCTTCGAAAAAGGAGATATCCTTTCCACTTGATAGAAGTTATTTAATTTCGCTATTACAAAACGAGTATTAATTCACAAGTTTAGAACGAAATGCTAGAGAGTTAGAAATAAACAGGGATGAAAGACATGAGTGCAGCCTGTTGCCCACTTTTTTTAATATTGATATTGACAACATTCTAAGGGAATGGAAAATTTTGAGAAAACCAAGTATTTACATAAAATCAATTACACCTCTACAATCACTTCCTTATGTCGATGAACTTATATTAGATGATAACGAAATACGTGTGGAAGAGTCATTGTAACAGCTAAATAGAATATGCAAACCATATTGCCTCTCAATATCTCTCTAAAACTAAAGTGATGGCATCCAGAGGCAAATATTCGGAACTAATATAATAATAGAGAACAAAGTAATAGCGCAAGTAAAACATTTTAGTTATTTGGGTTGTGATAGCACATACGACTGCAGTAATGACATGGATAACGAAATTACGTTTCCAACATACTTGAGGACCAATAAACAAACACCGTGGTTCAAAACCAAACGCACGCACGCACGCACACTCACAGATAGAGAAAGACAGAGATAGTGAGAGAGAGAAAGAGAGAGAAAGAGAGAAAGAGAAACATAGAGAGAAAGAGAAACAGAGAGAGAAAGAGAGAGAGTGAGCGAGTGAGAGAGAGAGCGAGAGCGAAAGAGAGAGGGTGAAGGATGAGGCAAGGGTACGCTGTTTTACATAGGTACAGAATGTTGTAAATTATGAATGTATTTCTCAAACATTTTAAATATTTGCTGAAATATTGGTTCAACATGTTATATTACGAAGAAATGAACTGATGAAGAAATGAACTGAAATAAAACTGATCTAAATTCTATAATCCAATGAAGTTAGCACAGTAATCGTTCACTTAAGCATACACAAGAGCGTGTGCACATATTGTGTATTCAATTGTTTTTTGTGTTTTATTCTCAATAATGCTTCCTTCCTTCATCAAATCCTATTATCCTAGCTTTAAAAAACTGGAAAAAGAAAAGTTGAAAAGAGAAAAGGAGAACAAAGAGAGAGAAACTATTGAAAAGAGAAAAGTAAAAACAGAGAAAGAGAAGTGAGAGAAATATGGAGAAGAAAAACCAACAGAGAATTGAGACAAAACGACAAGACAACGAAAAGAGGAGTAAAAACAAAAACAGAAACAAAAAGAGGGGAAGTGACAACTTGAACAAAATATATAAGGAAGCAGAACACAAGGGAATAAGAGAACAGGAGAAAAGAAAACGTAGAAATGAAAAAAGGTAGAGAAATTGAGAAAAAGAAGGCTTTGAAGAAATCATAAAAAAGATAATATGGTAAAAGTGAGAAACAAGGAACGAGAGAAAGGGGAAACGAAAAGTAGTATACGTGAAAGAAAAAATGAGAATGAATGAGACAAAGATAAAGAATGTGTGGAAGAGGGACAAGATGAGAGAAACGCAAAAACGGATCAAAGTCAGTAACAAACCGGCCAAAAGGAAACGAAGAGTGAGAATGAGAGAGAGAGAGAGAGCGAACGAGAGAAAGAGCGAATGAGAGAGAGCGAGTGAGAGAGAGCGAACACGAGAAAGCGTGAGAGGGCGAGATTGAATGAATCAGAAATTGCGAATGAGAGGACAAATGAGATCGAGGGAGTGGGAGTGCGAGCACGAGAGACAGAGAGTGTGAGTGAAAATGTAAGAGAGAGTTATAGAGAGTGAAAGTGAAAGTAACAGAAAGTCAGAGAGTGAGAAAGAATGATTGAGAGTAAGAAACTGATTGGGAGAGATAAAGAGACATTGAGAGTGAGAAAGTGTGATTGAGTGAGAGTGTGATAGAGAGTGAGAGGGTGAGATATATCGTGAGGAACAATGCGAAAATGTTAATACTCACCTGCGTGTAGTGGCCCGTTGACTTTTTAAACTTGAAAGGGTTGATATTTTCTTTATAGAATTCCATAATTTCATTGTACCAATTCTGCACCATGGTTATCAGATCCAGTGGATATATCCAGGCGATGTTCTGCCCCACAAGGAAGCGGGTGCTCTCACGACACTTGTCGTGGTCATCAATACACTGGAGAGCCCACCGTGCTGCCACCGCCTCACCAACACAGGCACACACAGTCACACACTTCGCCAAAGTAGGGATAGGACAATGAGTTAGGTGTTTTCCAACCGTCCATGATTTCATTTCATTGTTATTCTTGCACACGGGTGTTAACTTTCTCTAATGATCGACAGCGACCAAAAGCCCAGGGACCAAAGATCCTCGGGTTTTTTGTTGCCTCACGATAATCAGAAACAGCTAACGCTAGGGTTTTACAATATTTTATTTTTACCTAATTGTAATGATTCAGATTTACTTATTTACTAATTAACTGGACATTGACTGTTTTTTCATCTTTTCGTCTTACAATTCCCTCTCATAATTCTCCCCACAAGGGAACATGTCCCATTATTCAGCTGTTTTCATATTTCCCTCGTAATCACGATCGTCTCAATATAGGTAAGTTGTGTAGTGTATATCACGCTGCGTATCTAACGCAAAAAACAAGGAAAAAGGAGTACGGGAGCAAGATTTAAGGCATTAAGATATCCAAAACTGAAATATATTTTTAACCCTCGAGCAGGCGCGATTTAATTTGTGACATCAGCAGACGCGTGCTGTATTTCGCACAACATCGCGATTTTCCAATTTAACGAGCACGAGGTAAAAATATATTTTCATATATCTATAGTGTTATATTGCTTAACTCGTTTAGAATAACCTTTTATAATATTTAGAATTATCTTTTATTATTTAGAGAGTAAGTGCTCTTTTTAAAATCATGTACGTAATATGAATTTGAAACTCTTCTGACATCAAAATAATATTTATACAGCATTAGAACATACGATAAAGTGATAGTTAAGCTTGAAATTCTGTTTACAAGTGAATTTTCCATACATTTGACACTTGAGTATCGTTGTGGTATTCATCACCCAGCCACATTTCATGCATTTGCTTCGTTTTCTGTTTGCTTATCGCTCTTCTACAGAATCTTTGTCCCTATGTCGACCGAAAAACATACGGATATCCAAAGAAAGTGTAGAACTATTTTGGCTTTGCTAATTGTACGAGATTCACAGAACGAAAATGCCCATTTGAGCAAAACATTTCTGTGGCCTCTTACGCAGTCGCAGTTGCTTGTTACCTCAAGAGAAAGTGTACACCTCCAATGTACAAGAGGAGAGAGGCATTGGCCACCTCCTGGTAACCCGTGATGCGAAGTACCAATTGCAAATCTGATCCTCAGTATCCACTCCTCCTTTTGTGGTATTATAATGCATGTTGATACACGGCCTCTCGAAAGTTTTTGTCAGGTTATACATGTTGACTCACTGTTGAAAGAACGGCTACCGATGTAAATTTGTTTAATTCATACTAAACTAAAGTAATATTATTCTGGAATACAAAAGTATAGTATTTTACTTCTCGTATTATGTTAGTTAACAATTCAGGAAGTATTTCTTCTCAGTCCCTACTGTCTTCCAGCCAACTTCTAATAGCAGTTTTGAAACAGTAGAGCTTGCTTAGTAATTGTCTTATGCCACGTTCCAGTTAGCTTTTCGTATATGTCAATCTAGTCTCACAGCAACAGAATTGCTGGAGAATTTGACACTCGATAAAAGGCCCCATCCCTTTGCTTTTTGCAGGGATTCAAAGTCGAATTGACTCACTGGCCCGAGCGCTCCTGCCACGGAGTTCAGCGAATAGCGTAGGCTGTGACAAAAGACGCCAGGAAACTGCTACCTTTGTGTTGACAGAGTTCGCTCCAACACTAATTTATGACTGGGACTCTGATATTGAAACTCTTCCCATGGTCAGCTCCTCATCCTTTAAAATACGCGAGAAGCAAAAATGTATGCGTGTTGCACTCTGCGCACGAGCGCGCTCTTTCGAGGGCTTCGAACGGCGACAACGGCGAGGATTAATAGTCGCGAAAAAAGGAGTCTTTCCTTCATCTTTGTTTAGTTAGTGATTCATCATTGTTAGAACTCGTTGCATAACTCAGCTATTTTATTTCATAGCTCTCTTGCACACTCTGGAGGATCTGACGAGTCGGGAGCATGTTCAAGTAGGTGTCTCGCCGTCCACAGGGGCCCCCTCTTCCTAGACGCGCCTCTCTCAATTAATGGGTGGTATGAATAAAAGTAAGCAAGTACTCTTTGCTACGTGTTTCAGAGATCCTACTCAGTTTCGTATGAATAAAGTTGGTGAGCAATTGGTCAGTCCCTGAGAACTTGCTCCATCTCTGAGCGTACTCTCAACTGGCGAGCAAATTCTCAGAAGTGGTATGAATAAAGTTAAGCGTTTACTCTCTAGAGTGAGCACTTGCTCCAAAATTTCGGAGGGACCTTTGTAGCAGACTCACGGTTGAAAAGTAAGGTTAAATTGGCCGATTTTTTACCGTGTGTTGATATGCAGATGCAGCGGACTAAAGACAATTCAAGACAAGGCTAAATTCTCGTGATGTACACCATTAGAATCTTTGCCGAAAAGGACAGTGTATGGTTGGTACGATTTTTATCGGCGTTTGCTTTCAGGTGCATTTTCATATTGCATATCTTCTATCTTAATTGGCCATCGCTCTTTTCTGCTTGGAATTTTTCGGGGTACTGTTCTTTCAAACTTAATTACGTTTCGTTTCAGACACAGCGTACCTCCGAAAGCTGGCACTTTTCAAAAATAATTTTATATTCGCTTAGCATTTCGGCAAAAACTCGCTGGGGCTCTGGCGCCTGTTTTTCGTTACTGCTACTCATATTCGAATTCAAAGAGAGACAACAAAACATTGCTCTTTATTCCGCACAAATGTGCGCGACGCGCGTAACGTATGTAACCTCTTTGTTACTCAAGAAACCAATTTTTAAAACTCTTAGCCTGCATTATCTCTTGTTCACGACGAGCAAATGCTCGCGAGACATGAGTAAGTTCTTCGGAGACATACGAGGTTTTTATTCATACGAAATGGAGCTTCTGCTCAGTGCCACGGAGTAGACTCACTTTGCTCCGGAGCAAGTGCTCCTGAGCAAGTGCTCATTTTTATTCATATGACCCAATGTCTCGCCACTGACTACCAGCTCTGCCTCAGGCAACGCTCGCGCGAGAACCAGGCGGCCGCCCGCGTCTCCCCTCAAACCACCGCCAACGCTAAAAAAGGCGGTTTACATCGCCTAGACGAACTAACAAATTCCCAATGTTCACATACGGATATAAGATAGCCTTATTCAAACACCAAATGAATTTCGTAATAATTATGGACATTAATGTAATCAGTTGTAGATTCCTCTGGTGGCACGTAGCTAAACTATTGACAATGATGTAACTATTGACTGTGATGTAAAGCGAGACGAAAAATGTCCAGAAAAGTAATTACTTTGTAAATATATAAAGGTTTACAGTTGCAAATCGTAGCATATTTAACTCCAGACCTTTAATGGAAGTTAGCGGAAAAGTTTCATCGGTATTTTTTCAGTAGATTTATAGATTATCGCGCTATAAGACAACGAAAGTCTGTCTTTATGTATTAGAACATATTATTAGTATTTGCGTAAAGGGCATTTCTGACCACAGCAGACGTTCTCTTCTGAATCCACTTATATTCTATCCCAGAGAGAGATTAACTTCATTGCAAGGATCAGCTTTTATGCTTTCGTAAACAAGGTTGTTAAGTTTAAATTAATGAAGTATAAAGTGAAATATATAGTGAGCAAATAGCGATGGAACTTTTTTACTAGCTTGCTTTGAAGATAAGAGGCGATCGTGGTCTTTTTGAACCATCCCTGCATTCACCTGTATGACCGCGGTAAACCACGAAAAATTCCGGTCAGGATGGTTGGCCCGGGCATTGAAACTTGCTCGCATGACTGTAAAGTCAACGCGCTGAGCCACATCGGTTATTATTATTATTATTATTATTATTATTATTATTATTATTATTATTATTATTATTATTATTATCTTTACTAGTATTTCTAATAATTGCCCTAAATTCCGCTTTGTAGGCTGCAAAACGGCTCTCTCGCGCGCGACAAAAACTGACTTCGCGGAACACTGGCCTATAGGCGAAAATGCATGAAAACATGTGCGGTTTTTGCCCGGTTTTCCCATTACGAGGAACTTTCAAAAAAGCCAAAACGAAGTTGACAGTGAGTTTGTATGATTAGTTTTTTTATTTAATGCATGATTTGTCAATAATCATTTGTTAATGCGTTTAATTTACTTTCAGAAATTAGCAATGTTAGTCTTTAGACCTCTAGTACAGGATGTGTTCTAAAAGTCATAGCATCTTTGTCGTTAGTATATATACACATCACATAGGCAGTACATGCAAGTAATTTTAGAACGTCATTTGAAATTAGTCATCCTTTAGAAGGACGGTTTCACTGCCAGAGTTTTCCATTAAGTCATAGGGAACAATCTTTCATATGTAAGCATTTCTGTGGTACCTTTTGCCAGTGAAACTGGGAAAGAAGGGAAATAATTTTAGCTCTCAAAGTATACCTTCTATCTACTGTAGTCATGCGATTAGTCGCAATAATTTTACATATTATAATATATCAAATTATTACAAAAAAATCTTTAAAAATTATTAAATAAATTGTCCACAAACAAAAAAATGGAAATAGAGCATTTAATAGAATGACTACATTAAAGTAACTCTAAATAGTTTATTTTATGCAAATTGATATTTCCGAAGCTAAAAGTTAGTGGGCAGAATTGGGCGGATTTACTGCCATCTAACGGCGGAGGTTTGTACTAAGCATCTGGCAACCCTGATGTCTACTACTACTGTCAAAGCTAGTTGTGTATCGGCCAGTTCTGACTACGCTACGCGATTAACATGCGTAACAATGTGATTCAGCTTTCCAGGTGTGTCGTTCTGTAAAACAAGTTGGTTACATCTTAAACTGTGAATTTTGAGAAGACATGATGATGATGATGATGATGATGATGATAATGATGATGATGATGAGGGATGAAAGAACAATCACAAGCCTTCGCAGGTCTCGAACTTGCAGCCTCCTAGATAGCGCAAAATACGGCTGTCGCCATCAGCTGCGTCACGGTGCCGACTTTATGTTCTTCTTATTATCATTACCATTATCATTATTAATACTATAATATTTACGGTAAGTTTTGTGATGCTACTTGGTGAGAGGTGTTTGAAGGGGGTGGGGGGTACCTCGAGTTCCATGTCCCAGCGCATGCGCATCATGTTGGACGCCTTGGGCATGCCGTCCTCCCCGCGCGCCGCCCTCCCCCTGAGTTCGTTGTGCTTTCGTAGCAGCGCCACCTTCTCGTCCGCTGTCAGGGCCTGCAGCTTGCACGCGCCCGGCGGCTTCGCCGACGGATACCTGAATGCGCCGTCCTCCTCACCTCCTGCTACTCAGGGAACCATCCGCACGCCCTGCTTTAGGCTACCTCACCTCCCCCTCCCCGCTTTCCCCCACTCACAACAGTTCTATTTGAAGATGGCTCAACTACTGTCACTAGTGTCTCTGACCGGAGGTGACAGGGTTCCAGTCCCAAAAGTGACAGGATTTTCGACACTAGATTGCCGAGTAGGTCAAATGCAGTCACTGGCTGTAGGAGAACTCTAGTGGCCAACTGCTCTAATAAGTACCAGCCGAATGCCGGAGCAGTACCATAACAAACGGGCCACAGACCGCCAGTGATTTTCCTTCCTTCTCCTTACCCTCTCTTCGCCCCTTGCATTACAGTCGTTGTCGGTAGCTTAGAGATTGTCCCAGATGAGACTCGGCGCTGTCCCTTGGTGGGAGAAACCTATTGGGTGAAATCCCTGCAAGAGGACGCGCATGTCGGCGACGAATTCCGCTGACTGTCGCATCGCATCAGGACAACTTTTCTTTAGCCAGAATCCGCGGGGATACTGTCAAATACACACTAAAAAGGGCAGATTAAAAACGACGTGCATTAACGTTTAGACCACACCAATATATATTTATATATACAAACAGATAGATAGAATTGGTTGTTCCGGCCGCGACTCGCACGCGGGCCTTTTGGATTATGCCCAGCTGCTCCAGCCCAGCTGCAGCAGTTTTAACGTGCGTGATTATCGCTCTTTGTGTATTTTATTGATAATTGTCACCTTAACTCACCTTTTTGGGCATAATTACGCTCGGAGAATATATTGCGCAATCGCAAAGAAATCCTAATTGTGATCACGTTACTCAGAAACAAATGTATTTTCATAATTACAATTGTTTAAAGAATTGATTTAGCGGCAAGAAGCCGACGAGCCAGCCTTCTGTTCTGCTACTCCGCTGCATTGGTTGATTGTCAGGTATTCCGGACGCCTCAACTACTATGGTCATTAGTCCCATAAGTGGAGCGCATTGTTTTTGTTCGGAAGAGGCAGTGGTCTTTCCTCAACAAATGGCGAGATCCGGCGCAAAACTACCGTCCTCTAGTGAGGTTTTCCCCTACCAGGTATCTCCCACCATTGAGGTACCGCCTGATTCGAGACAAGCTCTAAGATCGCGACCGGTGTCCCCGCTTGCTGTTAAGGATAGGACAAGGAAGAGGAAGGAGAGATCGCGCGCGGTCCGTGATCCATTTGTTAGAGTTCTGCTGCGGTATTCACCCGGTGTTGATCGGTGAAATCAAGGACAACTACCGAACAGAGCAGAGCAGCCGGCCTCTGGAATTCTCCCCCAGACACCACCTGAATTCGGCCTAGCTGACAAGCTAGGTCAAATTCAGTCGCTCAAAAGCCTGCTACGGTCGAGACTCGAACCAAGGGTTTTCCGGTCAGAGGGACTGCAGTGACATCTGTTCATATCCTGAGACATCTCTTCCGGACACGCTGTTGGAGCACATGAACCCTTGAGTGGTAACACAAATTTTATTGCATTATACGTAAGACCAGTCTCTTAGTTCCTGCGATTTTTGTAATATTTGTACGTTTTCAATGTTTTTATTAAATTAACAGGGATTCTAGTGCGAACTCGGCCATGAGTGCAGAGCGACGTGCATTTATTCATTGACGACACCCCACTACCAGTTTTAATAATACTGTCTCCCTAAGCGTACGAAACATAAAACAGGAGTGTGTAGGAAGTTCGATATAACAATATTGAATCTTAAAATAATTTTTTCATGTCCAGGATCCATCTTACTTATATCTTGTATAATTCCCCAAAATTAATATCTATTTTGTCTTTTACAGTCTTGTCTCCAAAGGTATATGGCAAGATGCAACGCCATATTTTCGTGGCAATATTTTCGAAGGATAGTTTTTTTGTTCCGCTCGCCCGCATCCTTGTCACGGTCTGTCCTTGCGTTCATTATAAACAACCTTCCGTTTATCTACCGCACAATTACTGATTTACCTTTATAAGCATAAATTACCGACATACCTTAAAGAACTGTAAGGGTTAGTTCGGTACCCTGCATTACGTTACAGCGCATAACCCAGTGTAAGCTAAAATACGCGAATTTATTTCTTATATAATTAATGATACATAAATTTGTATCAATATTTTTATAGTATAATTTTTAAAATTGAGTGTTATTGATATTCTGGGGCTCGTGTGCGTATAGTGTGAGGTACGTCCGTTTTCAAAACAATTACGGTCTAATATCAATTTATCGACAGCAGTGCTCTCAGTGATTCTAGTTCAATTATAATCAAACGTTTTTGGGTCTCAGAGATCAGTGTTACCCATTGAGTGAAAAGGTTAATACTCACAAACCTCAATACTACCTAAGTAAGAATGTGTAAATTATTTGTACTTACTGACATGCTGTGTGAGACTTTTTTTCTGTACATAATGTACAATAATCAGTATCTGAAAGATCAGTTACGCCGCTACATAAATTTAGTGATAAGATAATGCATATCAGGGTCTCTTGATACAGCATTGCTTTGCGTACAATTCCCAGACACAATTTAAATCTCAAATGTTAAAGAGATACGTTCAATTGTCATAATATTGATATCACAGCGTGTTCGCAATAACTTAACCCATTTGTTTTGTGAGAAACATGGAAAATATTTGGCGATCGTCAACAATCCCTGTATTGGCAAAAAGTATTTTAATGTAAATTAACATGCAACGAAGAGTGCTATTTTTCTCTAACCTGACTAAAACAGTGTATGTGGTGATATAGGTATAATAAATAATAGAGTAATAGTAAATGTAACAAATCATTTTATTAAGCAATTTCCGGCTAATGACACTACCTTCTCATTGAATAGCTATTAATTTTTTTATTAAAATTTTTGAGAATTTGTTTTCAACTTCTCTTTTTGTGTCTCAATTTTTCGGTTTTCTAACGGTAAAACCAATTTATTACTTAAAGAATATTAAAGACGCGAAAAACTTATACGGCGAATTTCGTTGAAGACTGTGGAGCTGAATTTACGAAAGTGGCATATATGCCTCACTGTAAACGTGAAATATGAAACGCTTTTTCTCATTTTTTTAATTTTATAAAATTTTTTTGAAGACATTTGAGTTACTTTAACTCGTAAATAGAATAATGTTTACAAATTGCTGGAAAATTGCATATTAAAGGCATGAGAGATATTAAAAAAAATACAATTCTGTGCTCTGTGAAGTGAGAAAAAGTGCTCAAAGATGAACTTAATGTCATATTAAACAGTCCAAGTGGCAATTTTTGTTGATAAAGATTCAAAACAAATTGGTTTTGTTTTTGAAAATTGGCGCTAGAGCGTTTCTGAAATATCTGGATTTAAAGATCATTTTGACAGAAAACATGAGTTTCGGGCAAGATAGTATGTCATTCTACAAAGCACATGAACTCATAAATGCACTAATGTGAACAAATCACTGCTAATGTGAATATTAACGTCATGAGAGACTAGTAAAAAAGGACATATTTGTAATTTTTTTTAACAAAAACAAAGAAATAGAGCAATATGACGTTTACGTCATGTAATTTTAGACACTTTCTTCAGAAAACCTTGGTTTTTGTAACTTTGTTAAAATTTCCAAATGTTGCACATAACTACCCGATAACTACTGAATCTTCCCAATAAATGTACATGACCTTCATGAAAGAACTAAGTATAGACAACACATCACATGCCTAGAACAAATCTTTATCTTTATTTTTGTACTTTTAGGAGGACCAAGAAAAAAATCGAAACTTCAGAAGTTATCAAAATTTCAGTGTTAACTGTGAAAATCAGACTTACTTTATTTTAAGTTAAAAATTTAAAAAAATTTGAGAGCCATTTTTGAGAAAATTATAAAAATGTCAGAGGGGCTTAATGTAAAGTACCCCAAAATTTTGTAGATTGTTTTTCATAATCTCAGAGCTTCAAATCGATCCAGTTGAACAATGGTTTCTTCAATTAGCAAAAAATATTATGCATAGTTTAGGAGCTAGTAGTGTAGTGTGGCACATGCGTCTGCAGTTCGTGGCGGGACTGTTCGGGCATGAAAGTTGGTTTTATTAAAAAAAATACTTTATAACAATGCGTATCTCATTATTGCCATGTTTCTGTACAGGAAATTCGAATAATGCATTCTTATTTTACGTCCGTAGCTAATGAAATACGGATGGCTCATGCATGCTGTAAAATACGTAATATTGTGGTGAACGTTTGGCAGAAAAACCCATATTACCGTCCCTTGAGATCGCAAATTTTGATAAATCAGTAGCTAAATTTAGGTAAAAACTCTGACATGTGGTGAAGCCAAGACCCACGATTTATGGGTCCTTGATTCCGAAAAATCTAATGACAGCAACACGTCTGTCCGCCGCCTGTGAACAAAGCTAACCGCTAAACAGTTCAGCCGATTTTCTTCCGAATTGATATTACTCAATCGATCTAGTTGATTTCACGGCGCCATGAACTTGAAATCAATATTGTAATTATTAGAGGTACTTTCAATGATGCCCCTAGGATATTTTCCAAATTTTAGAAAAAACGTTCTACATCGTTTTTGTTTACCTACCACTATACGGATGAGACCGTATAAAAAGGAGGACTTAATTAAGATAAGGTAGAAAGGAAGAGAGGAAAAAGGAAACCATAGAAACAGATGCAATAAGGAGAGAAAAGGAGAGGAGATAAATAGAAAAAAGAGTATAGGAACAAGGTGGACAGATGGGAAGGAAAAAAACTTCAAAGAAGATAATGGACGGGACCAAGAGAGGAGATGAGGAAGGAGAAATTGAAAGAAGAGAAAGAAAAGAATAGGTAAAAATGACGCACAAAAGAAAAGTAACTGTAAAAGAAGAAAAGGAAGGAAAGTAAGGCAAGTGGAAGATATTGAAGAAAGAGAAAGAAGTACGTGTGAGAAATAAAATTGGAGATGCGAAAATCAAAGGGAAGGGAGGACAGAAATTAAGGAACAAACAGAAGAACTTTATACAGAAAAAAGGTAAAAAGCAAAAGATAGCCAAATGCGAATAATAAATAAAGAGAGACAAGACGAAAGAGTGGGAGAGAAAATTAGAAGAGAAGATAACTTTAAAGAAAGGGGAAGATGGAGAAAGATATAAGACATGGAGAAAGACATACTGGTAAGGAAGAAATGAAAACATATGATTGGAAATGAAGAAAGAAAATAAGAAAAGGATGAGAGATAAAATCAGAAAGGGAGTAAGGAAATGAAAGAATAGAAAAGGAGAGAGAAACAGTCAGGGGAATGCAGGTAGTGATGGGAAAGAAGAATGTAATGGAAGTCAAGAGAAAGAGAGAAAGAATAGAGGCAATAGCTTCATGCGTTTGCATGAAGACATCCCCACGCAGTTATACCGGTCTTCTCAACCTGAGAAGTGAGTGTTCTCATCGTCACACAGAACCTTATTCTGAGGGCATTGCCAGGAGAGCACTCATCATAATCTCGCCCGACCGAAAAGAGAGCGACGGGTCGATAGAAAGCGAGCATGGTGACCATTGAGCTCATCCGCGAGGGCCTCTCTTGAATACAGTGTAATTTATTTCAGTGTAAAAGTTGTGTATTCATAAGTAATGTTCTAATTGCATTAAATGCACGTGGTTCTTCCAAATAATCTCTCGAGAATTTGTCAGACCGACATTCCAGATTGCAAAGAGAACCGGGAGGGAGGTGCCAGCACCGACGAGATCATGGAAGCTGTTGAGAGAGTATCTGCATTCTCTTACATTCGAATACGAAATTAACTTATAATAATTTGCGACAATAAAATAACGAATGTAACTATTTCAGATCACAAACTAAACAACTTAATTTGATCGAATCCAGTTGATGAGTTATCGTATGAACAAACCCCTCATTTCGGTTTGGAATATGACGTAAGTAGGAAAATAAATTCACAAAATTCTATTTCACGTTTTCTAAATTCTGTGAAGGAAGTTGTACTTGCTCCCAAATAGCATGAAATGAACCATCATGTGCAAAGAATCGGTTGCATAGGGAGATTGTATTAGGATTGTATCATTGAGTGAATCAGTACATGAACAAGGGAAGTGAATCGCATGTTCAGGAGATGAGCCAATCGTGTGAACTGAGTTTATCTGGAGATGACCAAGTGAAGTAAATAGAGAGTATCAGAAGAAGTGATGTTCGAGAAAGTGGAGTAAATTTATCTTAAAGAAAATCGACAAGTCCAGTAAGTTCCGCATTTGCAGGACAGTAAGTCTGTTGAATGAGGTGATTCTGGCTTTGGAGCGAATGAATGTGGTGTGATTGGAGCTGACTGAGCGTGTGTGGATGGTTGAGGCGAGTGAGTTGGGAGCAATGTAACGTGGTGCGCCTGGAGCTGAAAGAGCGTGTGTGGATGGGCGAGGCGAGGTGCAAGTCGGGAACGATTGAACGTGATGCACCTGGAAGCTGACTGAGCGCGTGGTGGATGGGCGAGGCGAGTGAGTCGCGGAGCGAATGAACGTGGTGCGCCTGGAGCTGAAAGAACGTGTGATGGATGGGCGAGGCGAGTGAGTCGAGAGCGATTGAACGTGGTGCGTCTGGAGCTGAAGCGGTGTTGGATGGCGAGACGAGTGAGTGGGAGCGATTGAACGTGATGCACCTGCAGCTGAAAGACGTGTGTGGAAGGGCGAGGCGAGTGAGTCGGGAGCGAATGAACGTTGTGCATCTGGAGCTGACTGAGCGCGTGTGGATGGCGAGGCGAGTGAGTGGGGAGCGATTGAACGTGGTGCGCTGGAGCTGAACTGAGCGCGGTGTGGATAGCGAGGCGAGTGAGTCAGGAGCGATTGAACGTGATGCGCCAGGAGCCTGAAGGAGCGCTGTGTGATGGCGAGCGACATGAGTGGGGAGCGATTCTGAAACGTGATGCGACCTGAGCTGAAAGAAGCGTGTGTGGATGGGCGAGGCGCAGTGAGTCGTGAGCCGATGAACGTGGTGCGCTGGAGCTGAAAGAGCGTTGTGGATGGGCGAGGCGAGTGAGTCGGGAGCGAATGAACGCGGTGCGCCGTGGGAGCTGAAGGAAGCGTGTTGGCATGGGCGAGGCGAGTGAGTCGGGAGCGAGTGAACGTGGTGCGTCTGGAGCTGAAGGAGCGCATGTGGGATGAGCGAGGCGATGGCGCGGGGACGCAGGTTCCCGAGGGCGGGTGGGCTGCGACGGCTGCGCGCTGATCTCCGCTGAGCGCCGACGTCAGCGAAGCTGCGCCTGCTGCGCGCGCACAACGCCCTCGCAGCCGCGTCGCCCTCGGCGCCCAGCGCGCGCAGCCCCCCGCCGCCAACATGCAGCGCCTGCGCTGGGACCTCGAGCTGCAGGTACTATCTCTTTCCTTCCCTCGTCCTTTCATTTCCTCTTGTCCTTTCTTTTTTCTCTTCTTCTATTTCTTCTGTTTCTATTGTCTATTTTTTCCTCTCGTCTCCGCATCTTTCTTTCTACCTTGTCATCTTAATTCATTCCCTCTCCTATATGTTCGGTTTTATTCGTATTGCGATAGGTTATCTCACCTATGAATAAATGAGGACAATAGAAGCAAATTAAAAGTAAGTATGGACGATCGTGACAACGGAGGAGAGATAATAAGCAACACTAGTGATAGCGGAGGAAAGAGAGGATATGCAAATGATTAAGTCCATCAATGGACATGAGAGCCATTTCCGTAGGTATAGAAATAAGTTGCGAGAAGAATTACTAACAAGAGACCAAGGAGTAAACAAATCCAGTGTAATATTACCAGGGAACAATGAGAATAATAGCGCGTGCGAGATATCGAGTGATCTGCGCACTTGAAGAGAGGAAGGGAGGCGTTTGGGGGGATCTCGCGCACGAAGAGACAGTTGACGAGAGAGCAAGATAAACGAGCCTGACAGACGGGCTTCTAGCGCGAAGGAGTTGGAAATAATTGTGATGTTCTGATATGGTCCAAGTTCAAGTGAAACTTTTTATAATTATCTGTGATAACATTTGGGGGCATATAACATTTGATTTATAAATTAGTAATGTGTTTGAGAATAAGTAAATAGTATGAATCGCGCATAGTTATAAACGGAAGTATAATCGCATTTATGAATAAAATGGACAAAACTGGTCTTGAATGAATGCAACAAAATAGAATGAACATCTCGACCTTTAATAATGCAGTATCTCTACAGAAAAGAGAAGTAATGAAGCGGGGGACATATTGAATTCATAGTATTAGGAAGTTTTAGGTCCTTAATGGTAAGGGTAAAGTTATATCAATGATCCTTAACCATTTATATTAAAGAATGACTGACCTACACTCAGGATGTGTGTCAGGATGAATATTACGCTACCCCTGATAGAAGCATCTGTCTCGATAACAGACGATCCCGGAGTTGCACTCCGATGGAATAGGTTTTTGCAGTTCATGACAAGACATTTTCTGTATTCTATTTTTTAACATACAAGTAACTCTGTATGTAATACTTAAATAATTCTTTATAGTGGGAAGTGGAGAGTTTAGGACGTGCTAATATGAACATACTGTAGTTTAATAATAAATTTCAAACCGGAGACATATTGTAAATTCATTGAGTAGTAATGCTTCGTAGACATTTTACATTGAATAGATAGTATATTAAAATTTAGTATACTTATCACATATGTGACGTATATAGATGTATAAAGTAATTAATTTTGTCAACAAAATGTGCTAATTTGATACATAATAATTAATTCATATTTTTTGTGTGATTATGACTTGTTAAAATGTTTAATTACTTATTGGTCATAGAATAAAATGTCAGTACATTTTATAATTGCTCAGTCATAAATACAGCAGGTCAGACGGAAGAGCGGGCCAGATGGCGGTAATCTTGCCACGTAAAATAAGGAATCAATTCAATTTAATTCACGTGACCTCAGTCTAGCTCTGTATGGGCGGATGGTTGATTGGTTGGTTGTGTTTCGTTCCTCTGTCTTGGCGTTTCCTCACCTCTTACTTACACACACTTATAATCACGTAGAGTACACTACCACACTGGTCCTGAGCCCCGACGGAAACTTAGAGCTTGTCACGGCTGCGGCGGTGGCCCGCTTAAGAGAGATACCTTGTTGAGGAAACCCCGACAGCCGATGTGAAGGTCGGCAGCGGATCCCATCTTATTGCGTGGAAGGAGCACTTCCTGCGACAAAAAACATACACTATGCAATCGGGATTAATGACGGTACCCGGAATCACTAATCAATCAAAGAATAAAACCATCATCATCAGAACTCTTAACCTCTGAAAAACGAAGGCATTACACCTCCGAAACAACCACTTCTTCAGTCAACGAAGTAAATAAGACTACGACAATTTAACGTTTCCGAAATACTGTACGCAAGAATTAATCGTCGAGCGATCATAGAAAAGAGAGCGGGCACCACAATATATCAACTTTCTCCTCAAGCGTTTCCGAGGAACGTCTACGGTCTGTCGAGCAGCGATACAAAAGAAGATACGCAAAGATTTGTGCGCTACAAAAAGGATTCGTGGGGCGCCCGACGTCACAGGGCGCACAAAGCGGCAATGGGAGGGGACGGGAGGGAGGCAGTGACCACTTGGCTACCGAGGAGGAGCAGGATTCTGCCATTGCATGTGATGGATGCGCCCCCTTCGCAGCACAGCCGGCTTTCGCCTTAGCCTCCGCGCTCGCGCAGCCCTGCTGCAGCCCTCTCGACGCCCCCGCTGTGCCCTCGGCCATCCCTCGCATCTGCTCTCTTGCTGCTCCTTCACCACCTCTTTGGTGCTCTCTGCACCGCATCACACAGCATCTCTGAGCTTGGTCACTGCTTTCTCGCTAGCCTCGTGAACGGTCGCTTGGCACCCCCTTCGAAGTCACTTCCCGACGCTCTCGCGATGCCCTCTTAATGCTCTGGATGTTCTCTTAATAACTCCACGTCTTGTGTCAAAGCCTTTGCATTGTTTGAGATTCAACACGCACAATGTTGGATTCTTAAATTTACGTGATATTTCACCCTTCTGGTAAGAACAATGTGAAAAGCTCACATACACATTCTGAAGTGCTATGTTAGAAACACTGTTTATAAGCGTTTTGCATGAAGAACGTGCATGTTCTCTGTGCATCCTCCAGAAGGTAAAACGTTGGAAGAACAGCGTGGGGAAAATTACGTGACGTCTATCAATAGGTGGCAGATTTCTACCGCCTTCGATCTTCCACGATACATGGCAAAGGCTACATCTGTTGGTCTCTGCTTAATGTAAAGTGCACAGTCAGACACGTTCTTGGTAACACTTCTTAAGTCAGGATTTAGTTAACTAATACTATTATTTACTTATGTTTTGCACTTACTCTCTACTTATTATTGAACCTCATTTTTGTGAAAATTCTGGGTGGTTTCTAAAATGCAAAACGGAAACCGGCTTGTGTATATATATATATATATATATA
>BOPP01000142.1:1906860-1981860 GCA_017312745.1 Gryllus bimaculatus
ATTAATATATATATTATATATATATATATAACTATATACCACACCTGGGAAGCCGGTACTTTCACGATTAATAAATTATACAAAGGGCAGGTTACATTTCTCGTGAATGGAGTCTCCGGAATTTGGCGCAGCATAGGAAGATAATCGTTATAGATTCTTTTGCACATCTAAATATTTTAATGATCAGCGAACACACTTTACAAATAGTATTTACAAATTGCAATGCGCAGGCCTTAGAAACAAGCGCACGGACAACGCTACCTCGATGTAAAAACCACCTGCTTCCTTTGGAGGCGACCGGGGCCGTCGTGGCAACGGCGGCGGGTGCTTCGGCAAGCATCGGTTTGCCGCGAAGTCCGCCGGGAATTCGCCCTCCCTCGGCGACCAACTCCTCTGGCCCACCGTACACGGCCAATGAATTCGCGGGGACCACCCAGCCGGTGTGAAACAATGTCTCACGGGTACTGGAACGCACGACGCGTGATTGATGTTTCGTCGGTTGTTCTAGTCCTTTTCAGCAACTTTTCTCAACTTCGCGCGAATGTCCGTAAGCACTGCCACTGTTATATTATACCAGGGGCGGGATATAACACCAGCCACCGGCCACACGATTTCCTACCTTATGGTTTTTATTAGTTCTGGATACGCAATTCTACTTCCCTAATCATTGACTGTTAATCCTTATCAAGGCCTGGTTCCACATTCAGCGGCCACACTCAGTCCGAACTGCACTTTAACGACAATAAATTCTTTGGACGCAACACTGCCCCGTCCGTGCTTGCACTCGAGGCCTCTCCGCGCACCACTAACGTCGCTCGCCTCGCCCGTTTCCCCCCGATTTGACCGTTGGTGGCGGCGGCGGCGTACTGCGCTGATTCAACTCCAGTACTTTAGTTTTAATTTATAATTGGTGATCATTTTAATTGTTCTAATTATGGAACTTCTTCGTTTCAATATATATATATTATATATATATATATATTATATATTATATATATATATTGTGACGTACCTGGGAAACGGTACTCTCACGCCAAATAAAATGATATAAAGGACGGGTACATTCTCGTGAATGGGCTTCCAGGGGTTTGTACGCTGCATTGAAGAATGATCGAAGAAACTCTTTTGTGCAATTAAAAGTTTAATAATTGAAACACTCTGTGACAAAAATTCTTTACAATACGCAGTACGCAAGGCCTTTAATTGTATACGTGCACAAGTAACGCTACCTTCGAGGGCTTCCTATGACCACCGGCTGGCTGGAGGCGAACGGGGGCAGCCGTGGCCAACGGCGGCGGCTGTGTCGGCAAACTTCGGTCCGCCCCGAAGTTTGTCGGAAATTGCTCTCCCTCGGCGGTCGACTCCGCTAGCCCCCCAACGCAATTGGCCAAACGAGCTCGCCGGGGTCCACCCCCCAGGCCAGTACAAGCAATGTCACATATACTTAACATGCACAACGCAGCAATTGCGTCCCGTCGGCAGTTCCGATCACAGCAGTTCTTCTCAATCCCACTCGAATGTTCGCACGGTGCGGCCGCTGCTGCATCACGCCCGGGGCGGACATGGAACGCGTGTTCTGTCTGGCCACTCAAACTCCAGTATTAAGATTATTCACTGATCCCCGGTTCCTGGTGGCGCACTTCGCATTTCTCCTAATCACCTGATTGATCAATTTTTATCACCTTCTAATCTCCCACTTTAATGGCTACAATCGAATTCCACACTGTGCGAATATCACTTGAAACTTGCTTGAGCATCGCACAGCCGTCCGTGTTGCGCTTCCATGGCCTCTCTGCCTAGTACTCTCAACCGCTCACACCCTCGTTCCGTCTACCCCCCGATTTGACCGTTGGTGGCTGGCGGTGGCGGCCGGTGGCGGCGGCCGTTACTACGCTGATCGTTAGTGCTTCTTTTAATTTAGAATTTAGTAATCAGTTTTTATTGTTATCATGCAGAAACGTTCTTCGTCTATATATATATATATATATATATATATATATATATATAATGTTACGTAATAAAATGTGTGTATGTATGCGCAATGGTATGAATTTATTTTCTTATTATCTATATAAACATTTCAAGTACCTACAATCTTTTTTGCAGTGTATTGTGATATTTTCTGCTTGTGTTCCGCCCTTCTCGGTCTTTCTGAACTGCCTTGTAAACACCCGTTTTTGGCGTGCTCGACACATCTTGGAGAGTTGATCGTATAAGTAGCGATTGAGAGCAGTCGGCCACTCCGAGGCTTTCCGCGGTAGCAGAGAGGCCGATGACGTAAGAAGAACTCACCCACACAACCGGTGGAGTCAGAGGTATCCGCACTTCAACTGACAGTCTTCTCTATCAATACTAATTTTCGAAAACGGGAAAATACTACATTGCAATACTCCATAGATCGTAAAAGTTATATTTATGGATTTTGAAAGGGGGGTGAACGAGGTGTAAAATTACCATTGCCAATTCGAGTATTCTGCTAGTGAGTGTGCGTTGTAAGAGAGGGAGGAAGGGTTCGAAGCTACAGTATAACCAATTATTCGATGATTGCATTCCGATCGCGTCAAGAGTTAAGGTTATTACTCCTGTAAGTGAAGTGCGTGGAGAGACCTTCGTCGGATGCGCGGATTTTCCCACCAACAGGCATTCTCTAGGAATTTAATTTGAAGAACGAGTAAGTATAACTGCTTTTAGGAATTCAGCGTGATGCTAAAAGTAAAATAGCAATATTTAATCGTTTTTGTTTGAAAACGACATAATTAAAGTATTGTTTCTTTAAATATATTCAATTGAATAAGACCGTTCAATCAAAGCTACGGAAAAAATTCGCCAAAAATTCACACTTACTTTCTGCCTCTAATTTTGTCAAGAGTAATTACTATATCTGATTATTTATTAAATCTATCTATTAATTTTTATCTATTAGTCTTTCTATTATCCTATCTATATCTAGATATGATAGATAGAATTGGAAAACTCACTATTTATTCACAATCGTTTACCACATCGTAAAAAAGTTTAAACAAAGAAAACAAAATACAATTATATATACACATATATACACATATTCAATTTATTTGCCAGACATTTTGACAATATAATTATAAAACAAAACAAAAATTGCTTGGAGAGAATACCATTACACATAACTTGTTTTTAAACTTTTCATATCTGCTTGGAACTACCTCCTACAAGTTTTCATTGAAATTTCTATCATTCTAGAAAATATCATTCAAGTTTTTGTATTTTAATAAATCGCATTTCTTCTTATGCAAATGATGTTCATTATTCCTGTTACACTACCCAAAATTGTTTGATAGTAACTTCAATAAAGATTATTTCCTTTACGTTTCCAGGGCGTACCACCAGAATTTCCCCCTTTAGCACATTCAATGAGTTTGATGATTAACTTTTTCTTGAAGGGCCAGTAAAAACCCTTTTCTGTTTTTTTTCCCCAAAAAGTTTTAAAGAGGAAGGGAAAACCCCCAGTTTTTTCTGTAACGAAAATTCGATCTCGATTCTGAGTTAATCATATTTGGAAATGAGTTTTAATAACGAAACGATAAACCGGATGTTTTGTTTTGATTTCAAATTTTTCAAAGTGCTATACCTGCAGGCCTCGGCCAATTAGCAGAGAGCTCTTGTTAATTAGAAACAATGTACAGTGTTAATGGTTTCGCAAGCCCTTCCGGTAGACTTCAAGGTTTCGCGAGCGTGGCAAGTTGTTCGTTAGAGTTTGCCAAACTAATTTACTGGGAATAATGAATTTGCGATTTCAAAAAACTTGTATCCAAAAAAACTTAACTCGCCTCGCTCTGTTGTCAGAAAGGCAATCTCTTGCCATTTTGTGAAAGCATTCCGAGCGGAGATTTTTGCGTCTTCTCTCTTGCGCTTTGTTTCACAGTGTATGGAGATTGTCCCATCGCCGACTGGTTATATCGTTAGTTCTTACTCTAGACGTAGCATGTACGATAGAAAAAAAGATTCGTACTTACAGTTCATGTTATAATTACTGCGTAGCAAAAGGGACATGTAGTGAATTGAAGTTGTATAGATGCGGTAAAGGCTTAAGTTCAAAATTAGAGGAGATATTTCGTCCGTGTAGTGGCATCGAGATGTAATGGGTAAGAATCGTGCGCTCTGCCTGGATGTTTATCATAGGTTGGCATTGTTTTGACGATGCAACGTTCGGATAAAGAAGACGGACGGAATCAACAAATGGAAGAAAAATGACGTTCGTGGAAAAGGCCGTAAATTAATTGAGGAGGAGCAAAGCTTTCCGTCGAGTGACGTAACCAGTAGAGAATTTGAAAAGGAGAAGTGCAATGTTGATATTTAGCGGTATATTTAATTCAGAAAAAACATTTCAAGCAAACTAAATGGACTCAATATTAGGGGAATTGACATGAAGTGTTACATTAAAAGAGATTGCTCATAATGAAAGAACATTGAAAGAGTGAGAAGTAAATGTAGGAAATGTTATTGAAATTTGCTGTAATGAATTAAATGCTTATTGTACTCGAACTCTAGAACCTGCCCGCTCGAGGCACTTGACTGCCAGCCGCCAGGTTGTGCTGCGCTACCTCTGCCGGCGTGACGGAGTGATGATGCGGGCGTGGAGTGGTGTAGGTAAGGAGATTCAGAAGCGTTGGAATGTGGGGGCACTGGAAGGAGCATGGTCGTGCGGCAATTGAAATCAAGGCGTGGATTTCGGATAGGGGGGGACACAACGAAAAAGGGGGAACTAGGATACGGGACACACGGTGAAAAAAAACAACAAACATAAGTAGCAACTCTCACCTGTTCACCCTTTCTGGAATTAAACCTTAAATTGCAATTATCATACTTCCCTTCAGAGACTTTCAACGAAAATATGAAAACAAAAACAAATCGTTTATGATAAAATATGAGAGCAAATAACTGTTCAAGCATTTTAAACCATTTGTTTAAATGAGGAACCTTTCAAGACATGTGTCATTATTAAGATATAGATATAGCAAAATGTGTTTGAAACATTTTAGGGCCAATTATTTAAAAGATTACAGAGAGTTTGTCTGAGGAACCTGCATCACCTTTTTTTATCGTTCTCTGCAGAGGACATATCAGGTTCTATACGAGAGAAGTATAAAGAACGTTCGGACTGTTATTTAATTCTTTTATAAATGGCATTAATTTTAAGCACAAATTTCACAGAAAAAGCTCCGGCCTTTTTTTGAAAATTCGAATATGATCAGTAACAGAGCGTTTTTTGAGCAGAATTTTGTTTTAAGAGCAAAATGGGTCCTACTTCCATATTTGTAGTTTAAAATATCTTTCTTTTTTCGCAATTTTCTTAAAATATATTTTGCTGTTTTAAAAATGATTCGCCACACCACACGTTGATTTACAGTCATTTGATTCATACAACTAGAATACCTTTTAAGGAAAAAAAGTTAGAAGCGTATTCCTGGGAGAAAAATTGTTTAAAAATTGCCTATAATTCAAGCAACATTTTCGCGCGATCAGCTAATATTTTTTTAAAAAGCTGAACATGACTCTTATGCTATAACTCATTTTCAGCTATAATATTTTATGTGAAGGAAACAATATTTCATATAACTGTAGTTGTAGGAAGGACTCCGAACAAAATTTAAAGTTTCGCAATTTTCAAAAATCAAAGATATTAAGAATTAATATATTAATCATTTATTTTAATTTTAAAAATCTTCCTGCACAAATTTAAAATAAAAAAAAATCGTTTTTATTTAAAAATCAAAATTTATGTTTTAAAAACAAAAGAAAAAGACATCTCCCGCATCATTCTTTTAAGTTCGCTGAAGCTGTCCCTGGCCCAAAGTTGTTGAAAACAAATATTTGAAACTTTTTGAGCAAATGTTGAAAATTTCTTAAATATTTTTTTCCTGAAAGTACTCAAAATGGCAAAATATCTTTATTGAAACTCAACGGTTACTAAGTTCTGTTTAAATCCGAATTGTGGTACGCCAAATTTGTAGAAATTAGCTTGATAAGTTTACACGTTTGCATTTGGCCACCAAACAGACAGACGAATGGACGGGCAGACGGACGACGATGAAGAAGACAGGCATACAGACAATTTATCGTCACAGCAAAATTGTCTGTATTCAATGAAACATGTATTAGTTTGTTGCACACCACAAAATGTTTCGAAGAAGTAATTTCATGTGTAGAAACAAGATTTATCCAGTTTCGTTACCAATAGTCGAGCAATATACAGTTTTTCTCTCCATTCTCCGCACGGAGACTGTGAATACTTTCTCTTTCCACCGAAGATAAGCGGGCGAGGAAAATAAAAAAAAAATTTGGTGAAAAACGTTAAATAATAGTGACGGGTGAGGAAGCGCATTGCAGTACAATAGAGACGGAACGCGGACGGTGGCGTTCGTGTGAAAGGATGGGAAACATGCGTGAGTGGCGTGAAAATGCCCTTTGAGTCGTAGAGGGGACAGCAAAATAGCCGAATGGGGAGAGGGAGTGTTCGGGCGGGAATGGAAAGAGGGGCCGAGACAGGGAGGTTGTGAAGTAGTGAGGAGGCTGACAGGGCAGGAATGGACGAATAATTGAGGAGTTAGGCGGGGCTATTGAAGGCTTGTGATATGGGTAAGGACGTTAAAGGCTATGGCGGTGAGTTGAAGGGTAATATTGTAAAGGGGCGATGTGTGTGAAAGGTGAGATGTGAGGTTGAGGGTTGTGTGAAAGGGGCGTTTTTGAGGTTTTGGTTGGGAAAAAGGGTTGAAAAAGGGGTGTGAAGGGGTTTGAGGATGGGTGTGAAGGGGTGAGGGTGCTGAACAGGGGTGAGGTGTGAGTGAGCGGTGATGAGGGTAGTGAAGGTGGGGAGGCTGTGAAGGCGTGAGTCTGTGGAAGTTGTGAGGAATGTGCAGGGGTGGAGGTTGTGAAGTGGTAGAGAGCGTGATGGGGGTGAGGATGTGAAGGGGAGCAGGGTGCGAGGGCGTGAAGGCGTGAGGGGTTGTTAGATTAGGGAGATGGTGTGGAAGAGCGGGGAGGAGCGGGAAGGGAAAAAGTTAAGTGAGTGAGATGGTGGCGGGAAGTAGCGAAAGGGATTTGGCGCAGCATAGGAAGATAATCGTTATAGATTCTTTTGCACATCTAAATATTTTAATGATCAGCGAACACACTTTACAAATAGTATTTACAAATTGCAATGCGCAGGCCTTAGAAACAAGCGCACGATCAACGCTACCTCGATGTAAAAACCACCTGCTTCCTTTGGAGGCGACCGGGGCCGTCGTGGCAACGGCGGCGGTGGCTTCGGCAAGCATCGGTTTGCCGCGAAGTCCGCCGGGAATTCGCCCTCCCTCGGCGACCAACTCCTCTGGCCCACCGTAACGGCCAATGAATTCGCCGGGGACCACCCCAGCCGGTGTGAACAATGTCTCACGGGTACTGGAACGCACGACGCGTGCATTGATAGTTTCGTCGGTTGTTCTAGTCCTTTTCAGCAACTTTTCTCAACTTCGCGCGAATGTCCGTAAGCACTGCCACTGTTATATTATACCAGGGGCGGGATATAACACCAGCCACCGGCCACACGATTTCCTACCTTATGGTTTTTATTAGTTCTGGATACGCAATTCTACTTCCCTAATCATTGACTGTTAATCCTTATCAAGGCCTGGTTCCACATTCAGCGGCCACACTCAGTCCGAACTGCACTTTAACGACAATAAATTCTTTGGACGCAACACTGCCCCGTCCGTGCTTGCACTCGAGGCCTCTCCGCGCACCACTAACGTCGCTCGCCTCGCCCGTTTCCCCCCGATTTGACCGTTGGTGGCGGCGGCGGCGTACTGCGCTGATTCAACTCCAGTACTTTATTTTAATTTATAATTGGTGATCATTTTAATTGTTCTAATTATGGAACTTCTTCGTTTCAATATATATATATTATATATATATATATATTATATATTATATATATATATTGTGACGTACCTGGGAAACGGTACTCTCACGACAAATAAAATGATATAAAGGACGGGTACATTCTCGTGAATGGGCTTCCAGGGGTTTGTACGCTGCATTCGAAGAATGATCGAAGAAACTCTTTTGTGCAATTAAAAGTTTAATAATTGAAACACTCTGTAACAAAAATTCTTTACAATACGCAGTACGCAAGGCCTTTAATTGTATACGTGCACAAGTAACGCTACCTTGAGGGCTTCCGATGACCACCGGCTGGCTGGAGGCGAACGGGGGCAGCCGTGGCCAACGGCGGCGGCTGTGTCGGCAAACTTCGGTCCGCCCCGAAGTTTGTCGGAAATTGCTCTCCCTCGGCGGTCGACTCCGCTAGCCCCCCAACGCAATTGGCCAAACGAGCTCGCCGGGGTCCACCCCCCAGGCCAGTACAAGCAATGTCACATATACTTAACATGCACAACGCGCAATTGCGTCCCGTCGGCAGTTCCGATCACAGCAGTTCTTCTCAATCCCACTCGAATGTTCGCACGGTGCGGCCGCTGCTGCATCACGCCCGGGCGGACATGGAACGCGTGTCTGTCGGCCACTCAAACTCCAGTATTAATGTTTTCACTGATCCCGGTCCTGGTGCGCACTTCTCATTTCTCCTAATCACCTGATATCAATTTTTTATCACCTTCTAATCTCCCACTTTAATGGCTACAATCAATTCCACACTGTTGCGTCAATATCACTCTTAAACTTGCTTGAGCACGCACAGCCCGTCCGTTGTTGCCGCTACCAGGCCTCTCTGCCTATGTACTCTCCAACCGTCACACGCCTCGTCCGTCTACCCCCCGATTGACCGTTGGTGGCGGGCGGTGGCGGCGTCGGGGCGGCGGCCGTTACTACGCTTGATCGATTTAGTTGCTTTCTTTTAATTAGAATTTAGGTAATCAGTTTTTATGTTATCAATGCAGGAAACGTTCTTCGCCCTCTATATATATATATATATATATATATATATATATATATAATGTACGTAATAAATGTGTGTATGTATGCGCAATGGGTATGAATTTATTTTCTATTTATCTATATAACATTCTCAGTGACCTACATCTTTGCAGTGTATTTGGATTTTCTCTGCTTGTGTTCCGCCTTCTCGTCTTTCTGAACTGCCTTGTAAACACCCGTTTTTGGGTGCTCGACACTCTTGGAGAGTTGATCGTATAAGTAGCGATGAGAGCAGTCGGCCACTCCGAGCTTTCCGCGGTAGCAGAGAGGCCGATGACGTAAGAAGAACTCACCCACACAACCGGTGGAGTCAGAGGTATCCGCACTTCAACTGACAGTATCTCATCAATACTAATTTTCGCGAAAATACTACATGCAATACTCCATAGATCGTAAAAGTTATATTTATGGATTTTGAAAGGGGGTGAACGAGGTGGTAAAATACCATGCCAATTCGAGTATTCTGCATAGTGAGTGTTGCGTGTAAGAGAGGGAGGAAGGGTTCGAAGTACAGTATAACCAATTATTCGATTGATTGATTCCGATCGCGTCAAGAGTTAAGGTTATTACTCCTGTAAGTGAAGTGCGTGGAGAGACCTTCGTCGGATGGCGCGGATTTTCCCCAACCAGGCATCTCTAGGAATTTAATTTGAGAACCGAGTAATATAACTGCTTTTAGGAATTCAGCGTGATGCTAAAAGTAAAATAGCAATATTTAATCGTTTTTGTTTGAAAACGACAGTATTAAAGTATTGTTTCTTTAAATATATTCAATTGAATAAGACCGTTCAATCAAAGCTACGAAAAAAATTCTCAAAAATTCACACTTACTTTCTGCTCTAATTTTTGTCAAGAGTAATATATCTATATCTCTATATTTATCTATCTATCTATATCTATCTATCTATCTATCTATCTAGATAGATAGATAGAATTTGAAATCACTATTTATTCACAATCGTTTACCACATCGTAAAAAAGTTTAAACTAAAGAAACAAAATACAATATATTACACATATATACACATATTCAATATTATTTGCAGACATTTGACAATATAATTATAAAACAAAACAAAAATTGCTGGAGAGAATACCATTACACATATACTTGTTTTTAAACTTTTCATCTGCTTGAACTACCTCCTACAGTTCATTGAATTTCTATCATTCTAAGAAAATATCATTCAAGTTTTTGTATTTAATAAATCGCCATTTCTTCTATTAGCAAATGATGTTCATTATTCCTGTACACTACCCAAAATTGTTTGATAGTAACGATCAATAAAGATTTTTCCTTACGTTTCCAGGGCGACCACCAGAATTTCCCCTTTAGCACATAATGAGTTTATGATTAACTTTTGTCTTGAAGTGCAGTAACTCTGTTTCCAAGTTAAGAGAAGACCAGTCTGTAACGAAAATTCGATTCTCGAGTTCTGAGTAATTCATATTGGAAATGAGTTTTTAATAACGAAACGAAAACCGGATGTTTTTGTTTTGATTTCAAATTTTTCAAAGTGCTATACCTGCAGCCTCTGGCCAATTAAGCAGAGAGCTCTTGTTAATTAGAACAATGTACAGGTAATGGTTTCGCAAAGCCCTTCCGTAGACTTCAAGTTTCGCGAGGTTGGCAGTTGTTCGTTAAGAGTTTGCAACTAATTTACTGGGAATAATTGAATTTGCGATTTCAACTGTATCACTTAACTCGCCTCCGCTCTGTTGTCAGAAAGGCAACTCTGCCATTTTGGAAAAGCATTCCGAGCGGAGATTTTGCGTCTTCTCTTCTTGGCTTTTGTTTCAAGTGTTGGAGATTGTTCCATCGCAGACGTGGTTATATCCGTTAGTTCTACTCTAGACGTAGGATGTACGATAGAAAAAAGATTCGTACTTACAGTTCATGTATAAATTACTGGGTAGCAAAAGGGACATGTAGTGAATTGAAGTGTATAGATGGGTAAAGGCTTAAGTCAAAATTAGAGGAGATATTTCGTCCGTGAGTGGCATCGAGATGTAATGGGTAAGAATCGGCCTGCTGGGATGTTATCATAGGTTGGCATTGTTTTGGATGAAGACGGTCGGATAAAGAAGACGGACGGAATCAACAAATGGATAGAAAATGGACGTTCTGAAAAGAGGCCGTAAATAATTGAGAGAGAGCAAGCTTCCGTCGGAGTGACGTAACCCAGTAGAGAATTTGAAAGGGAGAAGTGCAATGTGATATTAGCGGTATATTTAATTCAGAAAAAACATTTCAAGAAACTAAATGGACTCAAATATTAGGTGGAATTGACAGTGAAGTGTACATAAAAAAGATTGCTCATAATGAAAGAACATTGAAAGGTGAAGAAGGTAAATGTAGGAAATGTTATTGAAATTTGCTGTAATGATTAAATGCTGTATTGTACTCGAACTCTAGAACCTCCCGTTCCGAGGCACTGACTGCAGCGCCGCCAGGTGTTGCCCTGCGCTACCTCTGCCGGCGTGACGGAGTGATGAGCGGCGGGGACGGTGGGTGTAGGTAGAGGAGATTCAGAAGCGTGGAATGTGGGCACTTGGGAAGGAGCATTGTCGTGCGGCATGAAATCAGAGGAGTGGATTTTCCGATAGACACAACGAAAAAGGGGAACTAGGATACGGACACACGGTGAAAAAAACAACAAACTAGTAGCAACCTCACCTGTTCACCCTTTCTGGAATTAAACCTAAATTTGCAATTATCGATACTTCCCTTCAGAGACTTCAACGAAAATGAAAACAAAAACAAATCGTTTATGTAAAATATGGGCAAATTTACTTGTAAAGGCCCAATTTTTGAAACATTTTGTTAAAGAGAAAAAATTTCAACTTTATAGTTTTGAAATGTAAACATTTTGCAATTATAAAAATACAGAGAGTTTGCTGAGACCTGCATCACCTTTTTTATCGTTCTCTGCGAGAATATCGTTCTATACGAGAAGAAAGTATAAAGAACGTTGGGACTGTTATTTAATTCTTTTATAAATGGCATTAATTTTAAGCACAAATTTCACAGAAAAGCTCCCTTTTTTGAAAAATTGAATATGATCAGTAACAGAGCGTTTTTTGAGCAGATTTTGTTTAAGGCAAAATGTCTACCTTCAATTTTGTAGTTTTAAAATGTTTCTTTTTCGCAATTTTCTAAAATATATTTTGTGTTAAAAATGATTCGCCACACACACGTTGATTACAGTCATTTGATTCATACAACGAGAATACTTTTAAGGAAAAAGTAGAAGCTATTCCTGGGAGAAAAATGTTTAAAAATTGCCTATAATTCAAGCAACATTTCGCGCGATCAGCTAATATTTTTAAAAAGCTGAACATGACCTTATTGCTATAACTCATTCAGCTAAATATTTTATTAAGGAAAAATATTTATCATTATAACTGTAGTTGTAGGAAGACTCCGAACAAATTTTAAAGTTTCGCAATTTTCAAAAAATCAAAGATATTAAGAATTTAATATATTTAAATCATTTATTTAATTTTAAAATCATTTTCACAATTTTAAAATAAAAAAAAATCGTTCTTATTTAAAAATCAAAATTTAGTTTTAAAAACAAAAGAAAAAGACATCTGCATCATTCTTTTAAGTTCGCTAAGCTGTCCCTGGCCAAAGTTTGTTGAAACAAATATTGAAACTTTTTGAGCAAATGTTGAAAATTTCTTAAATATTTTTTTCCTGTAAAGTACCTCAAAATTCAAAATATCTTATTGAAACTCAACGGTTACTAAGTCTTTTAAATCGATTGTGGTACGCCAAATTTGTAGAAAATTAGCTGATAAGTTTACACGTTGGCATTGGCCACAAACAGACAGACGAATGGACGGGCAGACGGACGGACGATGAGATAGACAGGCATACAGACAATTTATCGTCCACAGAAATTTCTGTATCAATGAAAACATGTATTAGTTTGTTGCAGCACAAAATGTTTCGAAGAAGTAATTTATTGTGTAGGAACAAGATTTATCCAGTTTTCGTTACCAATAGTCGAGCAATTACAGTTTTTCTCCATTCTCCGCACGAGTGTGATACTTTCTCTTCCACCGAAGTAAGGGCGAGAAAATAAAAATTGTGAAAAACTAAATAATAGTGAGGTGAGGAAGCGCATTGCAGTACAATAGAGACGAACGCGGACGGTGGCGTTGTGAAAGGATGGGACATGCGGAGGGCGTGAAATAGTGAGGTCGTAGAGGGACAGCAAAATAGCGAATGGGGAGAGGGGGTTGGCGGGGAATGGAAAGAGGGGCCGAGACAGGGGAAGTGTGAAGTAGTGAGAGGGTGACAGGGCAGGAATGGACGAATAATTGAGGAGGTGGCGGGGCTATTGAAGGCTGTGAATGGGTAAGGACGTAAAGGGGTGAGGGTGAAGGGTAATATTGTAAAGGGGCGATGGTGTGAAAAGGGTGAGAGTGTGAAGGGGTGAGGGTGTGAAGGGGTGAGGGTGTGAAGGGGTGAGGGTGTGAAGGGGTGAGGGTGAAGTGGGCGAGGCTGTGAAGGGTGAGTCGTGAAGTTGTGAGGAGATGTGCAGGGGTGAGAGGTGTGAAGTGGTAGAGAGCGTGATGTGGGTGAGATGTGAAGGGGAGAGGGTGCGAGGGCAGTGAAGGCGTGAGGGGTTGTTAGGATATAGGGAGATGTGTGGAGAGGGGAGGGAGCGGGAGGAGGGGAAGGGAAAAAGTTGAAGGAGTGAGATGGTGGCGGGAGTAGCGAAGGGCGTGGAGGACTGACGCGCAGCGGCGCAGGGAAAGGGCGAAGGGGTGGAAAGCGAGGGCGCCGGTGCCGCGCCGTCAGTCATCGCCCTCCGAAGATTGATGGCGCTTCATTTCCCGCGGGTCGATGCGCGCGCACCACAGCGTCCCCCTCCCACCGGCCCATCCCCTCCCCCTCCACTGGGTCATGCGCACTGCCACCCTCAACACTCTTGCGGAGCCAAATCTCAATTCCAGATACAGATTTTTACCTTAAGAGAACGGATGTCTTTCTTTTAAACAATTTTAGAAAGCGAACATTCATGTCTCAGAATAAATATCATTAAAAATAAATATCAATTTGTAACGCGACTCTGGAATTTTACCTTCTTTTCACCTGACCACTTTTAAATGTTTAATACAATGCATGATAAATAACAGGTTATTTGAAGAAAATACTTTTTTTTAATTCGGAGAGGCACAAATCATAGGACCCTAAACGATGAATTTGGAGGTTGATAAAAAAGAACACTCTCAAAACATTTGTGTGCGTATATTCATTAACTTCAAATTGGAATAAAATAAAAAAAATCATCAGAGATACATCTAGTGTTTACGTTGGCATACTCTTAAGATAATTTACCCAAAAGGAGTTACCTCGAGACTGATAGGCAGCTCGTTACACTCAGATATTCCGGAGGTCACCTTCTGTTGCATGTGCTTGTCGAACACACGTGCGTTCAAGCACACACACACACACACACACACACACGTAATATATATGTGTGTGTGTATCTTCCTGTATAGATCATTTCAAGATGGTAAAATATTGGCAGTGATCGGATATTCGACTAAGTGAGGGCGAATTAGAACTACTCCATGAAATACTTTGAGACCACAAATCTTCAATATAATATCTACAATTTATATCTATCCTTATCATGGCCTTATTATATCCTCTCTATTTATATAACCATATAATATGTTTATTATATTATTATAATGCACTGTTGTATGTTTTATTTTCATAATTCTCTTTTTTCCCTTTAACTTGTTTAGAACATAATATTCTTCTTCCCATCAATGTAACAGCTACAAACGCAACCTTTGGTACAAATAAGTAGTATTTATTGCCCTGCTAAAAGATGAAACGAAAACAAAAGATGAAGAAATAACATAGAAAAATTGTAACGCATCTTTTCTTTTTTACGATTTTATCTGCCAAGTGAAGATATTAATCATTTTTCCATTGACCTTCTTCAAATTTCATTCCAATTTATCGCCTATCGAATTCTTAAAACCATTCACATTCTCTGCGAGGAGTTGTCACATCGTCTCTTCCCGTCGTTCAATCACCTGAGATTGCCTCCTTTTATCATTTTTTCTCCCGTATTACTCCATCATTCTGCATCTCCCTCCATCCCGTTGCACAGCCCACTAATACGATCGTTTTGAACTGGCTAAAACGCCAATGTTATGGATTCGCTCACACTTCATTCTGTAATCGCAAAGCAGATTTTGTTTAATCAAAGAACCCATCTTCCTTTAAAAGTTCATCAATTATTCGTATTTCATTTCAGAAATAGACATCTATATGTAAGATCGCACACCTTTTAATGAATGTAATCATGGCAACTTCTGTTCAACGCAATTTAAGTGAATGGGCATTGATAATGCAGAAAAAAATAGTTTTCCTATTGAAATGCATATGTAACATGAACATTTGTTTAGACCACTTTGTAACCTTAGTACTAAAAATTGGTGGATGTCCTCATTTTGCGTTGTGTGAACAATGGTATCAAAAACGTTTTAAAATAAATGCGCAAAGATATACTTTTTCGGCTTAACCGACTTTATTGTGCTTCACCTTCTCTAACACTAAGCAAGTTCGTGGTTTCCTGTGCAATGACCTACCCATTACCTATTCTACTCGGTGGCGGCTTGGGGAATATGTCCTTATTGACTTTGGAAATATCCAGTAGGTCTTTTCTCCTCTTCCCTGACAGAGAGGAGCTGCAGAGGCAGGCCGTGGGAGCACCACAGCTAAGCGAGCGTATTTCTGGAAAAGGGTATTTCTCTGAAGATGCTACGCTTTAATAACGATTCATGTTGGCTGGGGGTATGCCATCTTACCATAACACAAAATAAATCAGGAACGGGATTGGCCGAATTCAAGAGTATATGGCCTCTCTCTCATATTTCTGTGCCACTCGGACTGAGGAGGAATTATATAATGTCGTTGCAAGTTGATAGAAGAGGGGAGGGAAGCCAGTCATCCCTCAACGCGGAGGTAAACGAGCATATTTACGCGTACATGTCTCACACGCCTGCCCCTCTGCCCCTTACGAAAACCAATATATGAAATGATATGTAGAAATACGGTGTCATGGTAGATGTGCCACAACACGACTATCCTTACGAACACATGCATCTCATGCATGAAGCAGTGCCACTCGGAGGCACCAGAAATTAAATATTAACGTTGGAGAGGTAATAACTACAACGGATGGCGGATAGGTGACAACGCCTATTCCCGGCGGCGATGGTGTAACGGTTAGCGCATCGGACTATTATACCCAGGTTCGCGGGTTCAAACCCGATCGAAGCCGTGGATTTTCAAGGGCGAAAACCTCCTTTGTACGCCTTCCTCCGGAGTACTGCATGGAAAAGATCCTCAGGCCTAAATGAAGCATCTGAGCTAAATTCAAATCGCTTTCGTCGCTCGAGTGATACCTCCTTTTTCCGATAGATGGTGAAAGGAGTATTGCGAAGTTTGCGTGGTCAGACCGAAGAGCGGGTCTGATGGCCCTTGTTTCGAAACGTAAAAAAAGTCATCAATTCCATTCAAATCAATTCAACAACCGTTCCAGGACATATCAGCTTACAATAGTGGGACTCAAACACGTTTTAGAGCTCATTATTATACTCTGGCACTGTCTTTATTCTTCGAACAGAGCTCCCTTAAAATTTTAGACAGTAGAAAGTATACTGAATACAAGAAATTTTAAAAAATATATCTAAAAATTGTTAAGGGACATATTCTGAGAGTAAAGAGAAAAAAAATAAGACTGTATTTAATTGCAGGTAACGCTCTCGCATTATTGACCGCGGTCAAGTAGTAGAAGGATTTGGAAGACAAATTCTAAATAAATTCTACTTTTAATATCACAGATTTTGCTGATGAAAATATAATACTTCATCATGAAAAGAAGAAACCAACACTAAATATTTTAAAAAGTTTCGAAATATTGTATCCCTGTTGGTTCTTCCACCAAAACAATTACTCTAGTTAAAATAGATTACGCTATTTAATATTCATAATACATATGTTTAGTACCGTTTTCAAAGCTAATTCATAAATATTAAAAATCGTACAGAATTTTGTTGTTTATTTATAATTTTGTTTTTTTGTATTGGTTCAAATAAAAACAATTGAATGATTAAAAAATCAAATTATGAAACCAAGCAATGAGTAAGATTAATCAGTAAGGTAAAGAGATAATCAAATCCTTTTGATCACTTTTACGAGAATGTCAATTTCCAAAAGAAATCTCCTATATTTTCACAAATATCACTCTCTACAACTTTTGACAGTTCACTATCCCCGTTTTTTGTAACATAATCTGCACTTCTTTTAGTCTGCTTTTTGCAGATTTCCTCTCCAGCAGTTCGGTCGCCCTCCTATCACACTCAATTTCCGTGCGGCGTTTGTCTCTCGCAATTGCCACTCCCTGCGTCTGCGCAGAGCAAGCCCCTGTCTGTTCACACCGACATGTCCCGACCGCCATTTGAGCAAAGGCGCCTAAAGCGGTGTTTGTAATCCCCGAAAAATTGTTCCTCGACAGTTTTCGGATTGGCGAATTCGTTAAATCTAGATTTCTCCATTACAGGATTCATTACAAGCAAATTGCATCGCGTTGAAATATATTTGCTGGATGGAATTCTGGTCATTAGTGGCTGTAAAATGAACAGAAAATGAATTATTTGAAAATTAAAAAAATAATTCAATAATCATAGATTAAATGAATAGTTATTTTCACTTTGAAAACTGTTACGTTAAAATTGCACGTTAAAATTTAGAATCAAAATGCGTCTATCTGAATATCGAAATGAAAACACGTAATTTGTCATGCAATTGCGTTTTATTGATCCAATAGTACTATGTTACAATTGAAAATAATTTAGTTTTGTACCCATAGAACCATATTTTCCTTGATTTATTCAGTTATTCGTTTTACACACGTGAGCTCTTCACCATCATGTTTTAAATTTTACATTAATAGAAAAATCTCTTAGAAAGTTTGCTGTTAAACGCTCAGTATTAAATAATAACAGTAGTAAAGAGATACTAGTGTAAAATCAAGGATTGCATATTTTAAATGTGGAAGTGTACAACGATGAGAGTCAAGAATTTACAATTTTGCTAATGAGGATTCAAACTTATTGCGGCTTGGAATATTTCATGGCAATGAAATGCCAAAAAACGTACATAAAGCATCGTAAAGTTTCCCCCACAAAATGTGGCGGGTGAAATTCTACCTTCCCAACCGATCCAGACAAACCTGGTCAACGTTTCTCTTCCCCCGGATTGAAGGGTGTCCAAGTTGGGCTGGATGGTTGGGAAAATATATTTTCGCCCGCCACTCATTGTGGAGATAACTTTAAAACCTTCGTAATAAAATAGAAATATGAAATTAAAAGCTGATTTTAACAATTTATCACATGTATAAAGACGTATAAACATAAATCAAATGACAACCTTGGTAACAGAAGCGTTAGTGAATCTTTTAATATAATATCTGTTTCAAATGAAACTGCCTTATCGCGTCTCCGGACACTTCATTTGAATTTTTAATATATCGTTTAATCAATGACATATAATATGAAAGTTGCGTAGCAGTACTTTTAGAACACACTACAACTGCCCACTCGTAACTTTTGTTGCCAAGAGCTCAGAAATATTGTTGTATAAATACGTCAACACACGAGTTCGACACCATTCGTGGGCACAAACACATCAACACACTGGACGACACCATTCAATTTTCAGGCACTAAGCGCCAATATTTGCATTCCATAACTGGTTATCCACAGGCGGTAGTGCCCGAAGGGGAGCAGCAATTGATGGGGCGAAAAGAACAAATTTCCGCAGTTTATGAACTCGCCACATATGATCGCCTAATTCTCTTGCGTTTGCGTTGTTCTTTATATAATTTATATTCTAACTGGTATTTCGCTCCCGGACAGCAGTGGTTGAAGCGGTGAATTGTGTACATAAAAATTGCATTTAATATTATATTACGTTTGTCAGTTAATTTATTTTATTATTAGTGATTTTTACGTGGAATATTATTTCAAATAAAATGGATTGTAATTTCACTTTGCTCCTATTTGACCAACACAGTAAACCAAAGCCAACTACGGTAGGGTAGGGAGAGAGATGTCTGCTAGATGTCCCTGGCTAAAATCTGCGTGCCAAGTGCCACGAAAAGATTCAATATAAATGTTTAATTTATAAAAGTTACCATAAGTCGTAGAAATAGTATCATATTAAACTCGAAATCATGAGTATTAATACACTCGTGTGAAGTCTACGACACTCGTTTGTTCCTCACTCACATCGTAATATCACTTTCGTGAATGAATATCCATCATTTCATCAACGTATTATAATTTATTATTAACTGACTGTTTAAAACGGGCAGGGATTGGAACCAGGTTTTCTCGAGTAAATTTTTCACGTGTTTTTTGTTTCGTGTAATTGGTGGTTCAATAGGATCAGATTTAATTATCTATTACGGATATTTTTGTTATTTATATTGATATCTCTGTACTACTTTGTATGATATTGCCAAAAGCACCGAACACGTCTTCCCAGAACACTCTTTGTAATATTATTGTGATTCCACATGTATCAAGCATGTACTAATGTTTTAGTACTATGAAGCTTAATTAAACAATATTTACTTTACAAAAATAATTAATACTTATTGCTATAGGATTCAATAAAAATGTTAACAAGTTACCCTAGAACCAGGCCGCAAGGAGTATATTCGGTTCTAATACGAGCAATACAGACTCATTAGTTTGTAACAACAAAGTTACTGTATATTTAGTATACTGTTGTAAATGTTCAATGATTAAAATAATTAGTATAAGCTAACGTTGCAGAGTTTTGTTTATGTTAATTATATTAACCTGAAACATCAGTACAAATCACACCTCCTTTTTCATATATGTTCTGTTCTCAATGATACAAATTTCAGCACGGAATGAAGAACATGTGATCTGGTATGGCTATGTGAATCTCTCAAAATACTCTGACGGGTTACATACTTTTTGGAGAGCAGACGAGCTATCGTTTTGTATCAATCATTCTACACGTTTACAGTAGACACTCAAACATTAAATTAAAACACGAGCTACGTATGTCATATTAACAACAATTTGACTAAAGCTGTTGTATATCGTACGTTGCTTTATTATTTTTTTTGTTTTAGAAATGATAACACTGTTGGGCGCAATCGGTAGCAATATTTCTTAATGTTTATTTCTTAATGTATAAAAGTTTAATTCAGTTATATAGCAACTTATTCTGGGATATCCCCAATTGGTTTGTCCTCTTATTGGTGTTCAACAAGTAAGAAATGGCACTGGTAAGCACCTTTAAATGTATTTTATTTACCTTAATGTTCTTTTCATTTTTTTAACTTTAATTCTTCTTGTTCGACCTAAGGTCTTTCGAGGGGTTTCATTTTTACATGCTGACTATTTTTGGGATTTAAGTATTCCTTGATAAATTGAGGTTAAATACTCTGGCTCATTTAATTCATTCCTTTTCTTCTAGAAGCTACTGAAATTTAATCTTGATTTTGTTTGGGGGGGGGTTAAACTGTTAGGATTGCCCTGTCGAGCAATAGGAAGGGAAACGTGAAAGATTCTACAGAGATACTGGATGGTATTATTAGTTTAGGGAGGTATAAGCATATCTTTGGGAAATTTAGATTTGATTCTACTTGTTTGCTGTTCGGCCTAGATGGAATTTCAGAGAGTGATGAGACGAGGGAAGGGAAGAATAGAAATTATTTGCTACTATTTTTATATATTGTAGCACGGTATCCATTTAGAGTTCTCTGCGAATTTTATGATTAGGTATAAACCATTGCACTTTTCAGTTGCATCTGGAGTTTGTCCTCATTGATGGCCTGAAGGAACAGGCATGGTATTGGTATGAGACTGAAAATGTGCGAGGTTGTGATCCTTGACGGAATTTAGTGAAGTCAACTGCCCTGTTCGTTTGTTTTTATGGTTTATGGACCACTTCTAAGCAAATATCAAAGCAAACCTTTTTCCAATATGTCACGAACTGCGCAAAATTATTACTTCTTCATTCTCTCTTGGAATATTAGTAAGATTAAGTGATAAGCGGGAACATATCTTATTGATCTGAGAAATTATCTCACAAGCGTTGTAGTTTCTTGGTGCAGCGGCAAAGTGTATGTGTGTTTATGTTAAGTGTCTGTGTACTATATGAAAAGTAAAATCTTTGATACATATTGCCTTTTGACTGCGTAATCAATATAAAAAATTATGTAAAGCTAAATTTGTCTCCGACTGACACCAGTGAATTGAAAAAGATGCAGCAGAAAAATACATATTTCTAAGAAACAACAGTACAAGTAACGGATGAAGTAATTAACATACAATTTACTTTTATAAATCAACTAAATTGCCACCTAGATGAATAAAATATATGCCTTGTGAATCACGGTTCTAGATAGAAAGTGTTTGCATTGAAATGGTTTACAAAAGTTGCCAATTGAAAATGCGAAAAGAAAGAGAAAGAAAAACATAACCGAAAAAGTTAACAAAAAGAAGAATTTAATATACAATATTAGACATGAATATTCTTAAAACAATCAATAGAAGGATAATTGGAAAGAAAAAGAGGAATAGTAAAAAGATCCCGAAAGCTGCAGGAAAATGTAAATGGAACAAAAGAGAGATGCAGTACATGCAAACCTTTAAATATCCAAACAAATGCTCTGCCCTTTGCTATTCATCTACAGGCCTGAAACTACCATCCACTTAATACGTCATCTTTGCGTGTTTACTCAGATTTTCATTTCATTTCAATTCCAATATTACTATTTTTCAATGCGTGCAGAAATTAAAAGTAAACTATGCAACAGTCGGTCGTGTGAGAGGTGTCTACGTATTCATTTGATACTCGGGATCTTCATACAAGTACAACGAAGTAGTTCCGAATTTGACTGAAAACTTAAAATATTCGATTAATTCCGCCTATTAACATACTACGCCTACCGACTAAATTCTCATATGACTGTCCGTTTGACCTTTCGTATACAGGGAGTTACTGCTCACGACACAGGCTGGAGACATCAAACCTCCAAGAAAGATCAGGTTTTTGAAATTCATGTTCTCTATTTAATTCTATTTATTTTTCAAATTAAAATACTTGCAAATAGCAAGTACATCAAGTATCAAAGACTAAATTAATTTTTCTAAATGTTAACACTGCAAATGGCTACGATTCGCTTGCAAAACGTTCCATTGAAGGAAATAAAACGTGTCTCAGCCTTCTACAGTATATGTACCCAGAGTTCATTATCTGAATCTAACGTGCTGTAAATTTCAAAATCTACTATTCCTTTGATCCATTCATTTATGAGTTCACACCATATGAAAGATAAAATGTCTATTTTAAGAACTTTCGCAAAGAACCTTTTATGCCTATTATATGTGAAGGGCAATTAATATTTACATCAAAACTAAGGAATGAACGTGTATTGATGATACTTCACGCGAATAACAAATGAGAATTAATTTCATGCATGATAAAATGAAATCAACGTATGGTACTATCTTCACATAGGGATCAGATGCAAAATACATAAGACAAAATGTTACAAACTTTTAAAGCTCATGCGTATATTAATGATTATCACGTATTGCCGATGAATATGTCAAGGAAAATCTCATATAACTAGGTTAAACGAATTTAATTAGTCAAGACTTAGATTAGTCAATATTTTTACTTCGTATCCAAATTGTTTGTAATGCTTATCTTTCTTTCTTTAATATATCATTTTGGCATGCAAGCGATGTGTTTGAATGTCTGTGTTACCACTGAGACCACTTTCAAGAATCATATATCCCCTTTTAAAACTATTAATACTTGTTTCGGCAAACGAATCATTGGTTCGTTACAAGAAAGAAGTCGAAGGGCAATAAACAACAAATGGCAATAAAACACGCAAATTAGTTATAGATTGCACAACTTACGTTATGCAGATGATAGTGTGAAATTGAATGTTCTGTAACATGGAATGTCAGTTATTATTACTAATGTCCAAATATCTGAACTGTAATTTTTGTAACTATATTATTATCGTTGTTTTTAATGTTGTTATTGTTGTTATAGGGTAATGAAGAATAAAAGGATTAGGATGATGGGGTAGGTGTTAAGTGGAGAAGTGGGAGGTGTTCGTGGAATTTTGAAACCATCTTTACATTCGCTTTGTGACCAAAGGAAACCACGAAAACCCCGGACTGGATGGCCGGCACGGTGATCGAACTCGGACTCTCTGATTGCGAATCAAGCACGCTACTCACGGAGCCACTTCGCTTCGTTTTATTATTATTATTATTATTATTATTATTATTATTATTATTATTATTATTATTATTATTATTAGTGGCCATAAAATTCATGGGATAGAGACAGTCTCACTGAACACTCAGTTCCGTTTCCCCTAACGATACGCCCAGTGCCTCATTAAGTGAATGTCAAAGGTCACTTAACGAGCAAAATATCGTTATTCGTCACCGTCGCAGTCCTGAGTGATGACGACGTCCATAATGACGATAATCTGCGCACGATGACCGTGGTTAAAGTAACAGGCATTATCCCCCTTTTCCATTATCCTTAATTCTCATTATCCTTGCCGGCAGTATTGTCCCGCTCAATTAACACGTAACTGCGTACGAGGCCATCTGCTCTCAAAGGGCGAGAGATGCGTGGAGAAAATGTGCGTGTGAAACGGCGCGTTTGTGCGGGCAAGCGTAAGTGTGTGTGGTTGTGCGGTGAATAGAACCCTTGTCGTGTTCGGAACGACGCATGTCCGAACGAGTATAGATGCCCGAAGCAGGCAGCGGCGTAATGACGTCATCGCTTTGCGAGCACTCAGAGAGAGAGAGAGAGAGAGAGAGAGAGAGGGAGAGAGAGAGAGGGAGACAGAGAGAGACAGAAAGAAAGAGAGAGATAATTAATTGTTCACTTCGTTACGTATGAAGATTTGCTAAAATCAGAACGTAATGAAAATGCGTATATTTGGTCTTAAAATTAAACCCACACTGTAATTTATACATTAAATCTGCATGCGCTCTAATCTTATAGTCTAGAGAAATAAAAGAATTGTAAGCAGTAATACTTGAAAATATATGAAATATTACAGCAAATCTCTAAATAAATGTTAAAAAATATTACGACACGTTCAATTTCTGTTAAGCCGGGTCTACTTCAAAAATATCAGGAAGTTGATGAATAACTTTTTCGAGTGGGAGCGCCTCCTCTCACCCTGCGGGGAGCCCGTCCCTGATTGGCCGGTGCACTCTCTCCGCAATGGCAGACCACCCGGCCAACCGGCAGAATGGCGACCGAAACGTCGGCACCTTCGCCATGGACGCGGCGTCACCCGGACAGCCTAGTAAATATAGTTTTCTGTTTCCTTTCGTCTCAGCTAGCTATACGAACTTGCCACATATTCTTGCCAGCGGCCATCAATTGACCCTCAAAATACAGTTTTTGACATTTCCTTAATTTTGTGGTTCCTAATAGTAAAACGGATATAGTATTTTAATAACATTAAAGAACAGTAAAACCTCGTCTTAAATGGCAATTTCCTTTGGAAAATGTTCTGCCATTTTTAAAAAATGGCGTTTAAGCGCTACTGTAAATTCGAAATTTGAAGGACACTATTACAGAACATTCTTGAGTTTTTGAAAGACTTCTTTAAAAGTAATTTGAAGCATATTAACTCACAAATACAATAATGTTAGTAAATTGCTGGAAAAGTGCATATTAAGGCGAGTGAGGTTTTTCAGATAATTACATTTCTATATTAAAGAAAAAGAATATTCCGAAATGAACAACTAGTCATATTTATTTATGTAATTACCACTATCCGTTCGAAAAGTTTGAATAAACAATTTGGAGCCGTGTTTAAGAAAATGGGGTTTCCGCGTTTCTGAAAATGCGTAGTTTCAATCTAATTTCACAGAGAGCTTTTGCGTTTTCGAGAAACTTTATAGGACAATATTGAGAGTTCATATATGCACATATACAATAATGTGAACAAATTGCCGCTATTCTAAATATTAACTAAGTAAAAGACAATTAAAAAATTTAATTTTTGTAATTCTTGAATAAAACAAAATAATAGAGCAATTTTTATCACGTTACAGAGTGCATTTTGCTCTATCCCTTCCAAGAGTTAAAAGAAAAAGAATTGAGCCGTTTTTGAGAAAACTTGTTTTTGTAATATTTTTAAATTGCACTTTTTGCGCGCAATATTGTGCGAAAACGTTCAAAACAGTGTACATGACCTTAATTAAGTAACTCACTATATGATATAAATTTTATTTGAAGAAAAAATCTTTATCTTCAATTTTGTAGTTGTAGGAAGGCGACCGAAAAATTTGGAATATTTCCGAAAATTCATAGTTAAACTTGAAAATCGGACCTATGCGACTTTTAGAAGTGTATTTTAATCTATTTTGAATTTTTTGATACGTTTTGAAAAAGTCTTAGTTCTTTATGTAAAGTACCCCGAAATTTTGAAAATCTAAAATTTTCTAAAATGCTTTTAAAAATCTAAAATGTTTGCCTCGAGCCAGATAAATAGGGGTTTCATCAATTCGAAAAAAATACTACGTATGGTTTAGTCGCTACTGTTCGCAGAGGGACGGACAGACAGACGGACGAACGTTTTGAAAAAAACAACAACAACATTTTTCGGTATCAGGGGGCCTCAAAACATGTTACAATACATTACAATATAATCAAAGAACTAACGCTCAGGAGTGAAAAAAACCTCCACGTGTGGTATGAGGGTTAATTCGATTTCTTCCGAGAACTAAATCACGTCTAAAATTATTCATCACAAACAATTAATTCACATTTGGACGTCACATCTTCAAATAACTTTTTTTGATCGAAACAAGCTAATACGACGCGAGAATTGCAAGGCACTACAGCATACGATGTAGAGAATACACTGCTGGTTAACATAAATTGGTGCCAAATCAGCCGAGTCAATTATTGTCTCTATCGACTAATATTTACACTTTTCCACAATTCCATGTAACTGTCTCTCCCAGACACTACGAGCGACAGTCGCATTCAACTGGCAACGCTCCACACCTGTTTCCAAGCTACTCCACATATTCCCGGCTGCGTCGGCAGGCCCATAACACGCCCCGAGTTTCGTGCGGCCTCTTGCGTCGACACCCAGAAGTTGCACCTCCCCCTCCTCCTCTTCTCACTCCATAGGTCCACGTTAGTTCGCGCAGCCGCCGCCAGGGGCGTTGACGACGCAGGGCCAGAGGTTAACGATGCAGAAACCGCAAGGGCAGGCGGGACGGAGCGGAGCGAAGCGGGGCGAGGAGGGAAAGTAGAGGGGGGGAGGGGACGGAGGAGAAGACACAGTGAGACGATTAGGCTAACAAGCGGAAGATGCGTGGGCCTTCGCGGGTAACGAGGGACGTGTGTACTGGCTTGCACCTGCATATGAGGGAATGGAGCACAAGGGTGGTGGTGGTGGGGGGGGCAAAGACGGAGAATCATGGACTAGTCCATCTGCTTGCTTGATACGAAAGCTGGACGAAGTGCTAATTAAGTTAACTTTTCATTATTGAAGTACATGACTACATTTTGATATGGAGGACGATTTCTCATGGTACAAACACTAGAAAACATGTAATACGCTGGACAATATTTCAAGACATGAAAACGAAAGATGTAATCTGGAGATACAAGATTCATAGCATAAAGGACAGAGTCAATTCTAATGAGAGGATGAATTTTCATTCTGCAAATACCAAAGGGTAATCTAACGCTAATTTTCTAGGGCAACAACGAAGGATAATTTTCTGAGTACAGAGAATAGATAATACTTTAATGAGCTGATTTTCATGATGAAAAAGATTGAGAATATTCTAGTTCACAGACAGAATATGAATTTTACAAAGATTAAAGGGAACTATTTCTTTTTATTTTATAAAGATAAATGGAGTTCTAATACGTCAAATGAATTTTCATTATAAAAACTAGTCAGAATTCTAATACATTTTACTTCACAGATGTTACTCACTCCTTCAAATGTATAGTGTTGTACCTCAGATACGTTGCCTAACACGAATCAGCAATCCCGCCAAATGTAAGAAAATGTGTGGGGCTTATCCGGTGGATGGGAAGGGAAAAAGAACAAATTATGAAATGCTATGAACTTTTGTTTTTAGCAACACGCTTTGCGCAACTTTGAAAACAAAATGGAACTTTGTACTTTCTCGTTTGCTACAACGAAGTATGGAGAACGTGATGTAGGAAAAAACGATATTTTTCAGAGCAAACCTCGTAATGAGTGTCCCTGATACTGTAAAAATAATTGTTTCTACGTCACGTAAAACTTTTTCTAATACGTTCTGTAAATGTACGTTTTGAAGGTCTTTAATATCGAAAAGTTGATTTACGGGCAAACGTCAGATTGTTGGTCTGTTTGTGAAAACTGTAGTGTCCCAACCGTTAACAGTATTTTCATCAACCTTGAACTTGTATCGATCTGGCTGTTGTGGCGGCCCTTTTAATGGGTTGTTTCATTTTGGGGTATTTGACACAAAGAATTTTCAGAATATATTTTTTTAAATCTCAAATATCGACCGGGAGAGGTGGCTGAGAGCCTTTCCTTCTCCTACCCCATACACACACACACACACACACGCACACTTCGCTGCACTACCATGCATGCCGAGAGACTGATCGGGAGCTTCGAGCATATCGGCTGAGGCGGGGTACCGCTCGTGGGAAATACCTGGTAGTGGAAAACCCCATTAGACAACCAATTGGATCTCACAATCCAGCGGGGGAAGACCACTCCACCTACCGCAATCAAACTCTCACTACACTTACGGGAATAATGAATTTAGCCGTTGTCGTGCCCGGAATCACTAATTATATTTACAGATAATATGAGAAAGAACGCGCTGTTGTAAATACTAGTTGTTGGTTCTTAGAAGTTATGTTTGAAAGTGGTTTAATTTTCTCAGAGAGAGTGACGTTCTTAGCGTAAGAAAATGAGCAACATTGTGCGACTGAATGCTAGAATTGTTCACAGGCAGATGGACGGACCGGTTTGGCCGATTTTTTGGTATTAAAGAGTCACAAAAACATCAATTCTGGTTATACCAAGTACTGGACATTTTGTTTCAAAATTTATCAAATGGAGTTTTACACTCTTCGTTACCCGGGCTCTCTAATAACAGTTTCCTTCTAAAAATGTACAGTTTTTCCCCTCAGTTTTATATAATTTTCTCTCTACTGCGTAAGCGGTAACGAGAAAGTAAAAAAACTTCTCGTGCTACAGTGGAAATTAACGCACTATTTATGTGTTTGCCAACGTTTCGGAAAATACATTTCGTTACCAGAGCTGGAGCTACATCATATTGCTAAGATTTTATATGAGCTTTCCATGTTAATATCTGATATATTAATACTCCTAAACCCCTCTGTAGTATCTCGAGGCATGAATGACGTCACTTCAGAGCATCCGACCGTGGCAGGGTTTTCTACATTAGCTACAGATTCAGCCGCTCTCTGGAAGAGAATACTAGCGACCGGATGCTCTGATCTTAGTTTTCCGTGGTTTCTCCGTTCAACACTACGCGAATGCCGGAGCAATGCCCTAACAAACGGACCACAGATTCTACATCCCTACTTTTTTCCTATCTACCTCTTTCCTACCTTTCTTGCCCTATCGTAACAACGTTCTTACACATACTTACACTTCCATTTCATTGACTACCACACATGACGGGAGACCAGTAGGGAGCTGAAAGCTAGTTCTGTTCGGAAGGCTGCTTCGATGGGGGTGACACCTAGAGGGAGAACATCCCTGAAGCCGATGCGCAGTTCCGCACAGAATCTCGCAACTCAGCGAAAGACGATCGCGTCGGAAGGAAACGAAACTACTACACTAACGCAACTAATGACCAGTGCACTTAACGTCCCCGGGAACATAAATCAAGGGATCATTAGCGTCCTACACATAAATAATGCAATCGGCGAAGAGCTACAACTATTGCCTACCGTACCTCTCCCCTTCATTATTGACCCCCTACTTAGCCTAATGGATCCCTTACCTGGCCTATCTGTCACTGTCGTTGGATCGGAATCTGCGTATATCCGTTCATCAAAAGCTCTACACCAGTGCGCTCTAGCGGGTAGTGCGGGCAGCACTAAGCCGCAGTAAATCTCGGCCCCCTGCGAGAGACCGTGGTCGCAACGTCATTTGCCGCTTCGTTTGTCTTGAAGCGCACCCACTAGCTGAGTTGACCCAGATCCGACATTGTCGCTGCCTTTACAATGATTCTGTTCGAGAGGTCGTGTGGTTTAAGTTACGACGGTGGTGGTTGTTCGACACTAGCTGGGTCGAAATCAACCATTGCATCGAAGAGAATTCCATCGGCAGGCTGTTCAGAGGTAGTTTTGCGTGGTTTCTCGGATCAATTCCAGGTGAATGCCGGAACAGTACTCAATCGGCCTACGGACCGCGCACGATCTTTTCTTTCTCTTCCTTGACTTCCCCTCTCCTTGCATACACACGCATACGCACTTAAATGCACCACGCTAGTTCAAGGTACCAAACGGGTGCTTAACACTTGTTCCGGCTAGGGCGAAGCCGATGTCGCAGAGGTATTTCGAAGAGAACTTCCCCCGTAAGATGAGTCCAGAAGTGGAACAGGATTCAGCTATTACGGTGGGAGTTCAATATTTAATACGACAAATTTGTTTGCTCGGCCAATTTTGATTGAAAAAATTGAAAATTTGTTTGTGACATCTTTATCTACTCCGACTCCGTCTCTTAAAAGTTTCATTAATTTCAGATAATTGACAGTATTATAGGTAGTTTTAACAGAGGTGCGTTCCAAACAAAGTTATTGAGTTTCTTTTAGTGGAAAACCAGGGCATCTTAGATATTCATATGCACTTGCAGAATATCTGCGGCGATCTTGTAGTAGACAGAAGCACGGTGAGTCGTTGAATGAGGCGTTTGCTATAAGAGCAAGGTCGAGCAAAACTGTCTGATCTTCCGCGCGAAAGTTGGCCGAGCACAGCTGTGACCCCCGCAATGTTGCAGCGTGCGAACACTCTTATTCAAAATGATCGAAGGATCATTCAAACACCTTACTTCTCAACATGACATCTTTTTTGGTAATGCTGTCACAATTGTTCCAGTTGGAATATTCAAAAGATTGTTCCCACTGGCTTCCTCGATGCCTAACCCATAGAACATAAGGGCAAAGATAACCATCTGTGCGGAATTGCTTGCTCGTTATGAGTCTGATCATGACACGTTTTTGTCAAACATTGCAACAGGCGATGAAACCCGAGTTCGAAACGGAAACAAAGGGACAATCAATGGAGTGGCGTCACAGCCACTTTCCGTCCAAGAAAAGGTTTAATGGGATACCCTCAGCTGGTAAAGTCATGGCTACAGTCTTCTGGGACTCTGAAGCAGTTATTCTGTTCGATGTTCTTTCTCATGGTGAAACGATTAACTCTCAAGTGTATTGTTCTACTCTTAGGAAATTGTAGAAACGATTTTAGCGTGTTCGTGGGCACAAAAATCCAAAACAACGTCTCTTCCAAGACAACACAAGGCCTCACACAAATCTGCGTACCCGAGAGGAGCTCACAAAGCTTCAGTGGACTGTTCTTTCTCATCCACCCTACAGCACGAACCTCGCACCTTTCGAATCTCATCTGTTTGGCCCAATTAAGGATGTACTCCGCGGGAACCACAACGCGGATTATGGGGAAGGTATTGATGCAGCATGCTGCCCCCGAGAGTGACGAGTAGAGAGGAGCCACGCAGGCATACAGGCCCTCACTTTAAGGTGGTATACGGCCGTTGCTCTGAAAGGAGATAGTGTTGAAAAATTGGGTTTTCTGTTGAAAAGATCACGGAATAACATGGTGTGTTTGTATTCTGAATAAATCAAACCTCTCAGAAAAAAATGTGTTGCATTACGTATTGAAGTCCCTTTATAGAATTAAGAGCATTAGTGACTGGGTTCTGCATCATCGTAAAGTAGCTTATCCTTGTGAAGAATCAATTTATCTTGTGTATAGGCGTATATGTATGTACACGGGTATGTTATATAGGTGAAGCGTAATTTAGTAGCAACATATTTCAAGAAAATGTTTGAACTATTAGGGATCTGGATAGTGAGGTATAGAAAGAGCACCGGTTACGAGCGGAGATAAGATTGGAGAGACCGTAAATAAATAAACAACAAATAATTTACTACGGTAAGTAAATAAGTCAATAAGGAATACGCGAGTAAATAAATAAACCAATCCTCTCGTAATAGGAAAAATAGAATAGTAGCTTGCCTTTACGATTTTGTAATTTTCTGACTGAAAGAAAGATTCAAGCAGACCATGTATGCTAGATACGGTAAAGAGAATACATCATACTCACTTCATGCCTCCCTCACCAGGTATGAATAATAAATAAAAACAACCCCCAGGTCTGTTACCACCGCTAGCTTACAAGGGTCGTACTAATCCGACCCTACAATGCCAAATACATAATACAAGTTAGTAAATCATTACATAAAGGAGACTTGGATGTCAATGAGGACGCGCAAGATCTTGGACGCTGTTTTATTTGTGATGTTGGGAAGCCCAACATCTGCAAGAACAATACGTAATGCTCAGGCCAGAAAATAGAGTAGAATGTCTTTAGAGATGAACAAGTACTCGTCCTCTGACACCAGGGTTCTTACCCTTAGTTGTTCTCTCCTCACTCAGATAGACACAGGGTCTCTTGAAGTCGTACGATTACGCGGATGCAGTAATGTAAATGATCTTGCCTGTCCGGGTAACGCCGCGTTTAAGGCCGTGTTGCCGACGGTTCAGGACTGAACTGCGAAGAGTAGAGACCAGATGAGGAAGATGATCGAAATGAACCTGATAAAATGGTGAAAACGCCAGCAACACAGTTTGCGACGTGGCGTCACCCGGACAGCCAAAATCATTCATATGGTATCTTTTCCTCCGCTTTGGTGCGGTTGAAAGACTGCCAGTTGTGAATGCCAAAATTAAAAACATTAGAATACCCTAGGATGCTTTGGAATAGCTTAAAGGTATTCGTTCTAACTACCTAGTAATGTATGTAATTTACATCTGTCTTTTAAGAGAACCCGGAAGGCGAAAAAAAGGCTTTTTAATATAAAATATAAAAATAGATATTTACTTTTTGGTGAATTATTCTTCTTCAATATTTCCCTCTTTTAATATTGTATTCATTTTATATGCACTATGTTTCTAAGTTTTTTTAATTAAATAAAATGCCGCCCATCTACCTCGTTGTGCATTAATACCGATCTGAAATTACCTCCAACATTTTCCTAGCTACCGGTTATGCGGTAGAGAGAAAGATATGCAATGCTGCGGGAAACAGCGGCAAATTATCTGTTAAAAACGCCTATTACAGGGCCCTGGAAACGAGAGTAAATTCAGTAAAATCTCTAACACGTGTGGTAGCCAGAATCTATGTTTTAGAGGTTCTTAATACCAAAACCTTCAATGACGGCAAACGTGTCAGACGTTTTGTCGTCTTTCGATACAGAATTAAAACCGGCTGTTTCATGTAGTAAATTTACTGCATGTAAATGATCCTCAAGATTAAATGAAGTCTTTGAGATCAAATCAAATCGCCTGTTTCGTCGCCAGAGTGATAAATTCTTTTTCCGCATGATGGTGAAAGGAGCGAAACAAAATTTACGTAGACAGAAGAGCAAGTCTTAAGTCCTTGCAACTTAAAATAAGGCATAAAATAAACTAAACAAATATTTTTTATCCAGCATGAAGGGTAGGTGCCAACAAAGTGAGTAAGGGGGCCGCGGTTTAGTGCACACTGCTTTAAGCAGTTTCCTTCTCTCTTCCTCTTAAGACACATTTAGAAGCCATTATATACTTCTTGTGTATCCAGAAACACTGAGGATTTGGAGGCTGCGCTGAATACGCAGTTTTTCATTTTGGAAAATCTAGCTTATGAAGATGCTTTGGGAACTGCCTACCCTGAAGCGCTCCGGCAAGACACTGCTCTGAGAAACTTGGACCTCTCGTAAGCTAGCTGGCAGGACGTTGTCCCATGGCTTCTGCCTTCCTCTCTTACAACAGCTGTAGCTTTCTAATACAATTCTTATCAGCTTTTATAAATGTTTGGCGAATCAAAGCTCAGATGTAGTAAACATAAGTAAGCTAGATACGGTAATGGGAAAGCGTCATGTTGCCAGATGATTCCCTACCTCGGCGGCAGTAATAAATAAATAAAATAACATGCCCTAGGTCAGGGAACAACAATTTCTGGTAAAAGTTGGATTAATCCGACACGCAATCAGAAATACATACATAGGTATGAATATTATCTTTGCGTAGACAATGTTTATCTTGTGTCCCCCCATACACACAACTGCTGGTAAGATTTTAATTTAATGTAACCAGTGAAACCTTAGTTCAAGCCCACATATAATTTTCAATGTACGATTAGAACACGAACGAGAGCTTTCCAGAGCCTCCTGCAGACCGTCTGGTTCGTTCAGCTTACGGTAAGTCTGCAAATCCCAAGGCCTACCGCCGCCGTGAGGGACGGTCCGCCCTAACCTCATTTGCCGCTCCGTTTGGCAGCGCGGCCGCCAGAGCGCTCTGTGATTGAGAGCGCCGCCTTCACCTGCGACAAACGAGCGCGCCGCCGCTTCGCGATCGCTCCGCGGGAGAGCGCCAGCGTAAATCAGAGGCGCGCCTCAGGGACCGCATTCACAGCCACCGGAGCGCCTCTCGCCGAGAGGTCCTAGGGTTCAATTCCCGACCGTGGACGATTTGTGACGACTCGTTCTAACGAGATTTGACATGCTTCTTATCAGACAGGTCATATACTTTAGTTACACCGGCTGAATTAGCTCGGTGACAACGTTACATTGTCTCAGAAGAGACTCTGATCGGAAGGATCTAGGATTCAAGTTCGATTACCTTCATTAGCCCTTTATAACTAGAATTGGAATTCTGCTTATTATTGATCAATTCTGCTTTTTGATTGATTTCCGTGCACTTCAACTGCGAAGGTCATTAGTCTACTAATAAACATGAACATGCAAATGCGGTGCATGTTTCAGGTACCGTATATAGTTAGAACGATTGAGTTACCTCAGAGCAAGCATCACCTAGTCTCTGCAACGACTCTGATCCGGACGTCCTAAGTTTCGAGTCTTCACGTGGGCAAATTTTTCACATTAGCCAGTTTGCTAAATCGAATTCGGCCACAATTTTGAAGAGAATTCTGAAGATCGGTTGCTCTGATCGGTAGTTCTCCGCGGTTTCTCTGATCAATAGCAAGCCGTCGGAGAAGCCTATCAAACCGGCCACGGACCGCTCTCGATGTTTCTTTAATCATCCTTGCCCCCAGACTACCCTCAGACGCACCAATATGCATTACACTACTGCTCCTGTCGGAGCATCGGTCGAGTGGTTAGTTCTGTTTAATTCGTTTTAGCATGAATCCAAATTTTCTACAATAAAAGACGTCATTCTTTCAACAATATTTGGTTGATTCAACATCAAGAATCCACAACTCTTATTTCTCAGACATATATGACAATATTAGGACAACGTAAACTCCATCACACGAATCCATATATCAAAATTACTCCAGTTAGGGCGGTGCACCGCTGGGAGGAGATACCTAAAGAGGGAACCGAGCTAGCTGACGAGTATTACATTCCAAGAAGAAAGGAACGCTACCATCTCTGTTTACAATGCAACACACCAACTAATTATGAAAGTTTGTGACAAGCCCGAAAATGCTAAATACTCATTCATTGCTTTCTTTCTCATTGTGTTAATTAATTTCCTCATCTCTATCAATCCTCATATCTATCGTTATCCGTTAAGGATCACAGTACTATTGGAGTCCAAGAGTGATGGTTTTTATTTACAATATTAATTTTCTTTAAAAACATCTTTTGTTGCGCAAGTAATAAACACAATTAAACTAGAACACCTTCTAGTTATTTCGCGGAACTATTATATATTGTTGATTTTATCTTTAGTTATGGACCGTTTCTCAGCAATGTTGCTACTCCAGCGACGACCCCTCTGCATAAACGCTAAGAAATAAATAATAACTTTACATTTCTACTAAATGTATACATTTTCTTACTAAATGTATTCGTTTTTATTTTACGTCTAGAAGCATTGCACATAAGCACAACTTCTTCTTTATGTTCTTCTTCTGGGATTAGACTTCAAATGTTCCGATGCACTTCTTTGGACTGCCTTTTGTAGAATATATTGAAGAGCTAATGATTGCAAAAGCTCATTTAGTAACCTTTCCAAATTTTTGCACCCTTTCTTAATAGAAGACTAACATAGTCATGACATTAAGCTCTTCTTGTATCCAAAACCTTCTTTTGTCTAGGAGGGTATATCCAAGAGAACGTTCTAAAACAACAATTTTTACTGCATGAAATACACTTTTTTCTCTATACAATATTACTTTCTGTTCACTTGCATACATATTTACAGGAATGACAGATATATTAATAAAAGGTATACGCGTTTTTTTAAAATTGGCTGCAAACTTCTCTCAGTTCTTTATTTGTTGAAATATTCTTGGTTTATATCAATATGCACAACGTTACGGGAATTTACATAATTGCTTTCATTCCTTCCATCTTGGGGATTACTAATATCCCTTGCCAACAGCACTCTCCTGCTAATTGTATGGAACTTTTATCCGAATGTGATATCGCCCATGTTTCAAGTGAGACTTTAATCCGCAGTCTTTGTATCAGCAAACTTGAACGCACTCAAATCTGTCGAGATAGACATACGAAGGATAGAGAAAAAATTCAACGCTTTACAAGAGAAGCTGACATCGAATGCGTAAAGAAGCACGAAATCATTTGCATCACAGAACAATATTAATGGAGTGCCGCTTAAAAGTAACTACTCTGCGATACAAATCAACAATTCAGCCTTGCGGAAACAACATGCTTTGCTTCCGCAAAGAACTGATAAACACTCCATCAAGTCGACGTCACGAATCTGTTGCAAAGTTCGCGATATTTCGGAGTTCTCGACAATATTGTTTTTGTCACTTTTACCGATATTCCGACTTGCTCGTGCTCATTTCGAATGTCTTCTTCCCAACCACTTCTCTTCAATTAGCGAGTCGAAAGGCGCGAAGATGGCAAAACAATAGCTTGGCGGCAGAGCAGCTTCGAATTTTCAACGCTAGGCGGCAGCCTTGTCGGCAAGCAACTTCTTTCGGCAAGCAACGTCGTAAACCGATGCGGACCAGAGTCTGTAATTTAGGGAGATGTTTTCACAATCAGAATTTACGCTGACGCGTTCACAATCTGAACGCATTACGCCAAATCAGAGCAGGCAATCACAGCACAACTGATGTAACGGCTGAAGCCCTTACATCATCATCAATTCCTGCCAACGTTTGTCAGGAAGAAATACATGTTTCTTAAAATATAATTTATAAGTGTGGCTAACTAGTCATAAAATGTCGCAATTATGCATGTATTTAAGTACAAAAATGAACTCCAGGTTAATTAACAGCAATTCATTTCACACTATCACATGAGAAATTTATATCCGAGTCATATGTGACTCATTCCGTTGTATTTTAAATTTTAACTACTGATCATATTATTTTGTTGATATGCTTTACAGACACCAATGTTTCAAAATAAGCTATTATATCATTATTTTTTTAATCAAAATTTCCCTTATAACATTTGATTATATCTGAATGTGCAAGAAGAAAATGTATTCATTTTTTACGATACCAGCGCTATACATTGGGAATTTTTTTATCAAAATATTTTTATACTTTTGTCTCAGCTTTTCAATACTTTGTTTGCAAAGAAAGTTAGTTGTATATTGAGGAATAAAAAGGAATGTAACAGAAATTTTAAATCACAGTTTAAAAAATGCCTAAATTGGAAGAGAATGATAGAATTAAAAAAAACATTCAAGAAAATGAGGTTAGTTGAGGGAAATTTGTCTTTTGTATCAACGGAAAATGCAAAAGAAAAATTATGAGAGGAGTGAAGGATATTAGAAAATAGATCAGAGAGTTGCAGAAATGACGATTGAAAGTGAATCAAATAAATTATTGGCAAAGGGTAAATAAAATTGCAGGAGGGAGAGTGAGATACATTGGTGTAAAGAAAAAAAAATAGAATAGAAAAGTGGGCAATGATAATTCCCAAAAAAGAGAACAGTACAAATCAAGGTTGACAAGACAGAATAGAGAGACTTGTTGAAGTGAAGGATGACATTGTAAAGTAATAGGAAAAGTGAAGTAAGAAAGAGAAGTAGGACAACAGAAGAAAGCGTGTAGCAGAAGTGCAGAATGGGAAAAAAGAAAAAAACCTTCTTGGTGAAATAAAGAATAATATGATAGGAAAAGTCGACGATGATACAATGATTAGAAGAAACGGAATTGAAGCCGTGATGAACAGGATAAAGTTCGGTCACAAAACGGGGATAGAAAAAAAATGATGTTAAAAGCAATTTAGCAGATATTCAGGAAGAAATAACAAAACAGCACAGAACAGAAGAGAGCTTGGGCGAAATTGTCTGTTGAAAACGACTTCTCTTCCCCTGTTCTCGCGCAAAGTGCGGTTGTCTGCATTGTAATTGCTGATGAGGCAGCCGCCGGATAATACATTCGACGCCTCCCCCTAAGCCCTCACTCGCATCCGTAAGTGGCGAGCGCTGCAATAAACATGACTTCTGGTTGCTATGCGAAGACGGCGAAAAGTGCACGCTCCGCTCTGCAATCGGCTTTCGCTCTCACGAAAATAGCGCGCGTTTGATGTAGTCCGAGTGCGTAGAGGCGCGAGAGACACACAGCAAATGCCAGGGGGCTGTCAGCGGGACAAAGCTGGAATACTTTCCGTTCTTCATGTATTAAGTACTATGTTTACAATTTATACTGAAAAACAATGCGTTTCTAGCACTTCGCAATTGAATTTTGCGGGTGCCGTTGCCGATGCGGAGCGGAAATTCAGTAATGAACGAGCCAGTCACGGGGTACGTGAGAGAGAACGAGCGGTCGATGAAGGAGTAGAGGGAACGCCACGCATTGGGTTTGCAGGGATCATCTTACGGATGATCGGAACGAATCCGTATCAATCGCGGTGAGCAGTGCAGAACAGGTAAAAGGAATTAGGTCAGACTATTTGTGAAGTGAACTGGGAAAGGGTGGAACTGTGTTTTGAACGACATGGAAATTTATGAAAGAGTAGTGAAAGTTTCTTGGGTTATACCTCTTTTCTATTTTTTTGTGGTTTCCGTTGAGTAGAACTGTTAATTTTTTTGAAACTCTGTATTTTCTACATCATTTACCCATGTAAAATATGTTTTAATCATAAATTCAGATATTACAGCAAAAATGATGAGGGGAGATTAGTGGTGGAGAATCGGTGAATAGCTAAATGGGGGAACTTTCAGATCTACTACCGAGCGCTGGCTTTCTCCCGCATAAGTTCCCCTTGCATTGGCCGACCGAGGCCCAGAGAGCGTAGTGGTGAGAGATACCTGGTGGAAGAAAACCGACGTAGACAGCGCCTAGCACTTATAGATATTTATTGTTTCACATTATTTGTATAAAAGAAATTTGTACGCCTATTGCATTAATTTAAGCCTTAAAATATAATATATTCAGAAAAGGCATTAGTCAGATTAGTTAGCATGGAAAATATATAACGTATATAATTAGTGTGTAGATAACGAATATTGAAATAGATATTTTCAAGTTATACAATAATCTTACAATACAATACTATCACTTGCAGAAATATTTGTCCAAATTAGTGATGATAAATAAAACAATAGGGAGGGAGCAGCTCTTCCTCTGAGAGTTCGTCTACTTTCCAAATTCCTGTGCTGGATGGCCTCACCTGAAGGGCAGAGATGTAAGATATGTCATCTGTGTATGTTTTATATCTGATTTGTTTTTTCCACATGTTCTTTCGCAATACAATATCATCTTCGACCTCTCTACATGCCATAGAAGTTTGTAACATTTGTTCTCACCCCCTGATTGATATTTATGAACCAATCAAGAAAAATATTATTCAATCCTTTTTTTAAATACATTATTTTCAGACCTATGCACTGCAAGTGAATAATTAATGCTCAAAAGTAGCTGTAAAAGTGTTCCATTTGATAGAACATTCTGTATAATAGAGCTTAAACCGAGATAAGCATCGAACTCATCCTATCTACTGACGTGAATTCAAATTACCTTGTCATTTGAAATCTCCGACAGCTCGCCACTGTTCAAAATCTCATTTTCACCTCGATCACAAGGGAGAAGTCAGTCAACCGAAGCGCCCCCCCCCTTTCGCTCGCTTTTACCCTCCTTTTACCTCCACTCTCTCTTGCCATCCCCAGCCGTCATAAACTTCCACTCTAATTAGGAAGAATGAAAAGGCGGAAAACGACTCGAGTAAATAAGGAGAATTCATCTAAATTGGAAGCAGGATCTTCATTTCCCTCAATTACTGTTTTAGTTTCCCCTCTCCCCGAACTTGAGACTTTAGTCTCGTGTTGCATCCGCATGTATAGCTCTTGGTCACGGAAAAACGAGAAAAAAAGAAATAGGTCGCATTTTAATTTACGATGTTTCTCTGTCAGTTTTCGCTTGTAATATTCTGGCCATCAACTAGCATTTACATATTTTCATTAAATTAACTAAACGACAAACTTGACATTAAGTTTCTTTAAACACTTATGGCTTTTACTGCATCTTCATTATGGTAGTGTTTTGTGCAACAACTTTTCGGGAAGATTTATGTATCCATTTTCAGGTTACTAAGAATTCAAATATTTTGTTGTTGTTGACTCCTGATAACGATTGTAAACACATTCTCCTCAAACAGCATTGACCATTTTTCTTAACCCCTTTCTTGTAGAAGTGGAATGAGTTGCCTTGTCATGGAGATCAATCTGCGTCATTAGATGTGACAGTGAAGTGCTTTTACCGCTTCTTGGGAATTGACTCCCAAAAATAAAAGCAATTGGTTAAGATTTTCTAGAGAATCAATATTGTTTTTCTTTCAATAATATATTGTCATCTACTCAAAAATATTTTAGTACAATTAATAATTTTAGTTTTTATATTGTTAAAGAATGTTAATAAATTATAATAATAAAAATCTTAAACAAAACGCATACAAGCGGAATAAGTTTGAAGGTGAACAACAATATATTTTGTCCGAGAAGATTTCATTTTGTCGCGCTTTACAGCTTCCAGCATCGTAAATGTCAAATTCAAAACTATTACTTTTTCGCTAGCTCTACAAATAGTTATGTAATGCTGCGCAAGAAACGGCGAATATTCGACAGAAAAATTATGTATTTTATGCCATTCCTTCTGAATTTGGGGTGCGTTCTTTTCTGTTGTAAAACCTTGAAATAAGGGAATGCCGTTTTAATTTACGAGTAGAAGTACTAGTTTTCATTTTCATCTTTTTTTGGAATCATTGAATATTCTAGAAATAGCACAAACATGATATTGCAACTGCATACTATCCTACACAACGTACATGATAAATATAAAATTATAAAATAAATTAAATCACTTTCGTTTACTGATATGCACACTAGCTGATTTTACTTTCTCGCTACGGAGTGGAGAGCAAGTTATGTAATGATGCGCAGAAAAACGGCTAATTTTCCGCAGAAACAACTCTTATTACAGAGCACTGATAACAAAAAAATGAACGAATCCAGTTTCTAAAATTTATAAACAAAATTCTCAACGCGTAATTTAGCCATAATCCATGTTTTTTTGATACCGAAAAGTTGAATTACGGCAAAACTTGTTTGTCCGTGTGCCCGTCTGTTTGTTTGTGATCAATGCTAGATCCTAAACATACCAGTCGATTTTCTCCAAAATCCAATTGATATTCCTCGATCGATTTCCCTGATGTCACGGCCTTTGAATTTGAAACAGATATTTTAATTTTGATGGGTACCGTATATGAAATCCCTGGGATATTTTCAAAACAATGTATCCATCGTTTTAAATTAAATTCAGTTGATGAACAGTATGAAGAACTTTTCATTGAATGCTGCAGGTCTCATGTTCTTTCAAAAATTCTGCTTTTCCGAAAATTGTAAAGTTAAACTTTTTTTGGAGTCTTCCTAAAACTAATATATTAAAGACACATTTTTCCTTTAATGATATCGTTCCATAGAGATAGATTTTGAACCAGATCATTAATTCTTTTCCGTAATTTTGCCTGAAAATAAGTCAAGAAAGTATTTTCTGTTTTAGCACCACTAGTTAGTTGTTGTGTAGTATAGGTATGATTTATTGGAGTTTAAGTATATTCACTAAAGGAATTTTATCATTTATCACTTTGGAATCACCATTTCAGTACGCAGCAACTGTTTTATGTTCATGTATGTTATGTTGTTCACTATATATTTTTAACTCTTTGTTTACTTATTTTAATTCACTTTAGTTTCATTAATAACATAATTAAATCCAGTCAAAATAGTGTCAAAATGAAAGATTCATCTAAATGCAGCTAAATGCAAGAAACTTTGTAGAAGTGAAGGAAACGATAATCCTCAAAAAAGAAATACGTCCATTATAAAGAAAAGTTCATTGAACTCATTGTCCTCAACACGGTTGCCTAGAACTTCAGGTCATCCTCAAAACTGCTAGTCACTCCATCAACGTTGATAAAACGTTTAAATATTCGTACTTTCAGACGATGGTAAAACAAACCAGTAATGCTTCATATTTTTTTAATGTATTTTTAAATTAGTTTTATTCAGTTCCATTGAATTCATTCCACATTCCATAGAATACCAACGGCGCAGAGGGTTCAACGGTGGGGCTCAGAAGAAAGTGAAAAATAATTGAAAGAAAGTTTTAATATTATTCATTCTTAAATACTATTAAAACTTTCTTTCAAATATTTTCTTATTAATACTGTCAATATTTAGAATTAACCCACAATATTTTTTCGGAAGTATGTCTCTGCAGTATGTAAAATATTTCCAGTACTGAGATACGACTGGGTCTAAACTTGCTGTTTTTTCCGCAGTCAAAGATGACCACGTTTATTTTAAAGAACCAGTTGATCATTCTCTCTACTGCTTCGAGTCTGCACTCTATTAATCACAACGCTATTAAAATTAAATTGTAACATGTTTATAGTTTAACATACAATGCTTAAATCTCTCGTCTCGTCTCTCTCTCTCTCTCTCTCTCTCTCGTTGCGGCTCGCACACGCAACCGATATTCATAAATGAGGTATCTAAAGAACTAAACGTGACGAATTGCGATTCGACTTTAAATATATGGAGTATTTGAGTAGAAAACGCATCTAAATATGCATGTTAATGCAAGCAGCACTCAGGCAGATACATCGTTAAATAACTCCCAAACGAAGCATTTTAGGGCCTTAAAAACTATAAGTGTGAGGTCAAAGATCTCAAAGAAGTATTATTTACGCCATAATCTACAGAATGAAATATTCTTGAACATTCTATTAATTTTTTGCTAGATCCGGACTTATCGTCTTTGCAAAGCCACCACTTAGTGGTCTTAGATTTTTCTGTTACACTATTTACGCTTTCTGTGTACACCATAGTTTGTGCACACTGACGAGGTTTATTTCCATAATTATAATTTCAAGATTCGCTCTCGCAACAACAACTAGAATTACTATTAATAGTTGCTTGATAGCGATAAAGATGGTTTCTTATGCGTGTAGTGAAGACATTCATGTTCCGAGGTCTGCAAGTGCTGTTTACGTAATTGGCGAGGTTTGTGGGAGTACAGTGAAGAGTAAAGGCGTGTCTTGTTAGGTCTGGGTTGTATTTAACCTGTACCAGTATCAGCAATCCTTCGGTGAAACTTTCAAGTCTGTGTTCAGCCACGTAGCTTTCTCAAGAGTAAAAAGCTCATTTTCAATACTTTTGTGACTATCAAGAAAAGGGGAAAGCTAACTGTCAAAGCATATTGAATAATTACTTCAAATCTTTTTAAGGAAGTGTTGTGAATTTCAAGGAATTGCTCGATAATACTAAATATTGTGACTTATTAATACTGACTTTATTTAAATTTCTTTTCAACATAAATTGCGTTTATTTGTTGTGCTAGTACATTAAAAGTTACTTTTATACGTTTTGAAACACAGGAAGAAGGAGCGGGGATACAACAAGTAGATTTCTCAGCAGGGCGGTTATAGATGTAATACCTCTTGCTGGCTAATAATTATTGTGATACATACCCAGGAAACACATGTCATTAAAGATCGAAATTTATCATAAATACAATAAATTAATGTGGTAGATTTATTTTTTAAGCGATTGGAAATCGTTTTATTTTTTTCATTGTACTTGATTACATAACTTTCACTTTAAGTTCACCCACCATTTATCCCTGCGGAACTCCATCTCGCTCCGGCAGCGACTGTACGTTTCCTGATCCGGTTCACCCCTCCCGCCCTCCCCCCCACCCCTCCGCAGAGAAATCCGGCGGCGGCGACAGTTGGCAGCCCTGGGCGCACCCGCCCTTCCGCAGGACGCCAATTAAGGGCGCCATTGTCGAAGGGCGTCGCGGCGCGAGGGACGCCGTCGCACGGGGGGAAGGGGGTAGGGGGACGCAAGGAGGGGGACAGCTGACCCCACGGGTCATCCCCGGACCGTCCTTCCTTCGCGGATTGCAATTGCAGATTGAAACTTGGGCGCTCGCAGTCGTTGGCCGCGCGCATAACGCTGGACTGACGTCCAAAGGGCGAGCGACGGGTAATGCGTCGGGCATTAGAATGAGAATGGAGGCGATGGCGACGGAATAAACGGCCCTACTCCGTGACTACGTTTCGATTTATTAGCTATTTTCAATCGTTTGGCGGGCATTTCCTCGGGGCGTGTAAATATGTAAATTAACTACATGGGTCTTGGCGAACATTCCGCATTCGTAAATGATGGTTTTCTATTGGTCGACAGCTGTGATGGACCTGGATCTGAACTGCATGTTATAAAATGTACTCCCAGAACTGTTCGTGTGTAAATCGTATCATTAGTAAGCGTATATTAAAAACGTCTTTGATATGTGTGAATAAATTGAACAGAATTCCAAGTAAACAAATCAATTCTGAATATTGTTTGATCTGTGATAGAGTTCTGATAACGCGTGTTACGTTTCCAGAATAACTAACCCCAAGAAAATTTAATAAAGTATGCAGAATAGTCTAATTTTGTGGATTGCTGCTGACGTGAAAACTATTTTATGTATGTATCATTTTCAAGTTAAACACGTTAAAGTCGAGTAGGAACTTTCAACTGCTAGGTGTAATAAAAATATCTTGGTTAGACGTAATTTATGTCTTTTACGTTGGGGTCCATCAAAACCTAATAGTTACTAAGTATACTAGTGTTTCCAAGTGCTCAATACAACTTCGATTATTACGTTACGCATCCGTTAAGTGTGCTGCATGTTATATCCAGCTGGTAGCGGTGTTCGTCCTCCGCATGTGCGTCACATCCGGCTCCGCCGAACACGTCTGGGTGATGGTTCCTCCATCCAGGTATTTCAGCCAGGAGCCACCACTCCAGCTGAGTCAAGCTCTATATTAAGCCTGGGCAGGGAGTAGTGAGAAAATGTATTATTCGTAAGTGTGTGTGAGTGCGTATGTGTGAGTGTGTAAAAGGAGAGTAAGGAACAAGTATGAATATCGAGAAATCGTTCGATGGCGAGATTGTTAGGCTATTTCTTCGGCATTCACCTGGTGTTGATTAGAGAACTCAAGTAAAATTACAAATCAAATCAGTTGTTTGCTAGAAGATTATTTCGGACAGTGTTTGAATTCCATCGTGGTATCTTGTTTCCACCATCGATGGGACACGAACACAAGGGTCGCCAATCAGCAATGGTACATAACTAACTTATTGAACGGAGTCATCTGATCAGCCATTTATAAAAGTGTGATTTTGTAGATGCTTAAAAAAGAGACGTTGAAAAAAGAAATCTTATTTGATGAAATGATGATTATTTATATTATTAATCGAAGTAATACTTGCCACTAAACTGTGAACACTTTGCATGTTGCGAGTTGTTTATCTTGTTAATAGTCATGTCGGAATATTCATTATCGTTTTTCTAGCATCTAGCGTGTGTAGCACATATGTATACAAGCGGCGATGTGACTAACTTGGTGAGTGTCAAAATGGCGATCTTTAAATAGGCAGTAGTAGAAATAAGCGTGGGAGAATCTAGTGCTTGTAGGTCGTCGATTGCAACCGTCATTAGTTGCGAGTGCAGTGCATACCGGGAGGTGGATGGTGGTGTGTTTATTTTACCTGAAAGTGAAATCCGACGCCAACGTCTACGTTGGCTTACGAGTTTTTTCCGTCTTCAGGTAACTCCCTGCAGCGGGGCAGCAACTCTGATGACTGCTTCTAAAAAAGGTTCCGTCCAGTGTCCCAATATGTGTGTGGTGCGGTAGGGAATGTAAGCGGACATGGTAGGACAAGGAGAAGGAAGAAAAAGATCGCACGCGGCCAATGGCCCGTTTGTAAGGAATACTCCGTCATTCGTCTGCTGTGAACCGGAGGAAGCAAGGACCATTACGTATCAGACAACCCGTCGGCGAAAAGTATTTTTTAGATTGTGGTGGAATATGATGATAAGGGGTGAAGGATCAATCACAAATACGACCATGACTACGCAGAACTCGAACCTGCAGCCCCCTCGGCGCAGATGACGGCAGCCGCAACTCTCTGCGACATGGGGCCGTTAATATTGTTATTATTATTATTATTATTATTATTATTATTATTATTATTATTATTATTATTATTATCATTATTACAATTTTCCTTAAACAGTGGAGTGGAGTACAAGAAAGTAATTAGAAGTACGATATCAACTTCTAATTCTAATTGTAATTCTCATTGTGAATGTTTGTAATAGTTTTGTAATTGTTCTAATTCTAATAGTGATCATGTTTGTCACCGAACATTAGCTCAAAATAATTATTAAATATATTTAATATCTATCTCATACCCAAGCTTTGTATAGCCTCGACCATCGGGACTCGTTCTTAATAGCCTTTCACTCAAATACGTGGCAGCGGCAACAGATATCACTGAGTCACTTCTGTCGTCAAAATGATGGCTCCAGTTCGTGATTCTTGAATTGATTATTTTATGTTTCCAAGCACGTCAGCTGCCGTTGTCATTAGCCCTGGAAGTGGATATTTTAACAAGTGAGTGAAATTGTTCCTCCTCATGGGATAGTGAGATCAGAGGCCGACCTTCAAGACGGTTTGAATGTTTTCACTATCTAGTTGTTTCCCACCAACGCGACACCACCCCAGCCCGTACAAGCTCTGAGCGACGAGTGTGGTAGAGTTGTGCACGTGAGTGGAAGTGTGTAAGTAAGGTTTGAGGAAAGATCGCGCGCTGTGTGTGGCCCATTTCTTATAGGGTACTGCTCTGCCATTTGCTTGGTGTTGGTCAGAGAAATCGCGGAAAACTCCCAATCCGAGCAGCCGCTGCTAGAGTTCTGCTCCAGACTGCGGCTAAAGTCTATCTATCGAGTGACCACAATGTTACCACCGTCGGGTTTCGAAGCCCAGCGGATGTCCCGTTAGCGAGCCACCTCAGCCGGAACGTGGTTGTCAGAGGTAGTTTAAATGTCCGCTCCCTCTAGTGTTTAGCCTCTGCGCAGGAGGCGAGTGGCCCTTCGAGAATGCAATGCGCGACCCCGTTAACGGAGCCATTCCCTGGAAGAGGACATTCAGCACGGCTCGCCGCGGCGGCGGAGTGCCCTGCTGCGAGGGTGCTGCGCCCTGGTGGCCCATCTGAGACGTCTCCGTCCCCTCCGACTGAGGCCGTAAAGCGCTGCCCAACGACCTGACGCAGCGGGGATTCCCCGCAAGGGCGGCCAACGTGAGCGCGCGGAAGTCACCCAGCAGGCATAATAGTAGCAGTAATAGCAACAACTACCATAATAATAATAATAATTATAATAATAATAATAATAATAATAATAATAATAATAATGAAAATGATATATTTTATTATTGCCAAAATGTTAGAGAAAAGACGGGCTTCAATGAAACAATTCTAGTTAGACAAACCTACAATTTCCTAAAAAAAAACCTAGAAATATTCTATATTAGTTGAATGCTTTTATTTAAACTAACGAAATCAAAACATGTACTACAATACTAAAGAAGAAGAAATGATAAAAATACATTAGAAATGAAACAAATATGAAATGTTTTCTTTAGAACTTGTACTGTACATAACTAATGTTTATTAGTCATAGTTCTTTTAATTTTGAATAATTTGCAAAATTTATAATAACTAGTCAACCTTAAAAATTGCAAGATCACGGCTTGTTAATAAATTGAAACATTAGCTTTAGGAAAAATGAGCAAATTTTTCAAGAAACACAGCAAATATTGAGAAAATTACATAGAAGCGACAATAATGAAAAAATAATATTACATTCAAATAGTATTTTGAATTTGATAACTGGCAAGTATCTGATTTGTGTATCTAATTCAACCAAAATCTGAATTTGTCTCATTGAGGGCAAGTATATTAAACCAAATGGGAATCACTGCCAAGAGAGGTATTCCCCACTCTGCCAATGACATTTATTCGAAATTAGGAAAACAACTTTTTGGTCAAAGTGAAGGTAGAAAACAGGAGTTGGTGGCGGGGCCGAGTGGGATCGAACGTGGCGCGGTCCGGGGTCGGACGGAAAAGAACACTGATAAGTCATTTTCCTCCGCGTCTCCGTTCTCCGCTGCTAATGGCAATTCTTTTATCCTTCGCGCCCGCATGGGTCTACTTCAATTGAAGTAAGTACTGAGTAGCTAGGCGTGACATTTCCACCAGTTACTTTCATTTTGGAGACTTTTATTTGCTTTTCGTAAGTTCATAATAAAACGTTAAACGTAATATATATGCCTGAATCGTCCATATTCATGTTCATAGAAATCTAAATAAAAGAATTGATAGAAGTAATTTTTAAAAATAGGGTTTTATGACTCATGTTCTAATAATTCATGTTGTTCTCAAAGGCAGTAAATGAATTCAGTGTTTCGACATTTCAGATGCGTTGAAAAAAAAGAACATCTTTTGCTACAATTATTGCAGAATACTCTAAAACGATTATTTAAACATTGTAATCGATTTCTGTAGTCTAGAGTGATGGGTTATTCTGGTTTATATGGAAACCATTACAAATTGTAAAAGATACACATTAAAGAAAATAAAAGAAGTCAATAATGACACGAGAATTACATTACAAATAGAGCATGAAGTGATCGACGAGAGAAAGCAATGAAAAATAATGTTCGCGTTCATTTTGGGTCAATTTGAAATATTTGTGATTAATAATATTGATAATAAATAACATTAAAATAAATTAAAATACTGATATAAAGATATAACTACGGTAATATGTGTATGAGGTAATAGTCAACGGAAACGAACGGGAATACCAGTCAGTTGACGGGCACTGGACACACACGTTATTCATTTGCGTCATTTATTTCTAGGGACGTGCCTTTAACGCATGCTAAAAAGACATTTATTACCTTCAATAAGTTTTATCTATGAATATTATCTTTTAAAACGTCATCGCACTTCAAATTAAATTCAAAAGAACATTATTTTGCAACAAAATTAGGGAAAGTTAGACAGCCAACGGCTTCAATTTTTTTTTGTTCATTAAAAAATAGTCATACTTGATGGCTTATAAACATCGTATAAAAATGATGAATCAAAAGAAATGTACAGAAAGACACAAAGGAATCTTCTCTCTGAGCTAAAATAACTCAGAAATGTAGTTTCAAGCACATACATATGCGTATACACATTAAGTAGTAAATAAATATTTCACAACTCACCATATTGACAACTTCCGGAAACCAATGCTTTTAATGCTCAGATACTCACCTGGAAAAGAAAAAAGTGCATTCGTTTATTCGAAAAATAAACTACATTACTACTGGTAAATAATCGTTTCTAACTTTGCAGCCCACCCAGACACTGTACCCCGTTATTAAGATAAGCACAAAATTATTGAATAACTAGCTATAATATTTTTGAGCCCAATTTATGGGGTTCGAGTTCACTTCAAAAGTTTCTCAAGAAGAACTATAACGGTAAAATCGTGTTAAAATAATGACCCCATCCCACGAAATAATGCAATGGATAGGCAAAGGATGAAGACATCTGACTACAATTGAAAATGATAAAGAAGAAACAAAGATGATGAATCATCCATTGTATCTGTAACTCAAATTATTTCTCTTCCTCTTAGAATAGTTACTCGTTTTTCTGCTTATCTCACAATCTTTTATCTAGCACATTCACTCAACGCCTATTCTCTTTCCTTCTTTCTTGGCTCCCACCACTTTTCATATTCAATTTTCTCTCATTTCTTTTCCGTCTCGTCCCCGTCTCTCTCGTTATTAGTTCACCCTCTCACTTTTTACCTCTCTTTTTTCACTTCTTGCTTTACTCGTTTCCTCTATTATTTTATTTCTTGTTCTCTGTTTTAATCCATCTCTGTCAACTGATCTATGTCCACGGACCTGTTCAGCTATTCTCCTTCTTCCTTCTCCATCTCTTTTCAAATCATTCACTCTCGCAAATCTCACCTCCATTCCATCCAATCCATTTACTCGTTTTCTCTCTTACGTCCTTGTGTGATCCATTTCTGTTTATTAACCTCACTGACTTTCCATTCTCATTTTTTTCCATTTCTCACTAATTCTAACACAGAGTAATTTGACTTCGATGATCATAAAAGACTATGTGATAAACTACACTAAGTGATTCATGTATGCAAAAGAAAATAGTGTAAAAATTAAGGTAGTCCAAATATTACATTAATTATTGTTCCTTTTTTCTTTTCTTACCAACTTATAAAATATTAAAGGAGATACAAGAAACTATTCATTAAATGCTATAGAGGATAAAATTTCGTATTTTCACCTCGTGTCACAGGGGTCTACAAGTGTACAAAATGTCATCTTGCAAGAACACAAATAGGCATCTGTGTCACACGACCTCCGTGATTCACACAACTCTGACGGATTGTCCAATTATTTCTGCCGCCGCGCTTTCAATGAGCAGAAGAAGGACATCTCGATCCACAACTTCGGTAGCATAAACGCTGACTTTCAAAAAAAGTCCAGCGGAATGAAATTCTGAGACCAAGATGGACTTGCTAATACGCCTCCTCGTTCGATCTGAAAAATCCATATATATGAGTAGGTATTCTAAAAATCGCCGATAATTTTATGGTACTGCCTGTACCATATCTGTTCCCGCCCATTCAACGGGATGTCATCCACAAGGGCAGGGAATGCCTTATTTTTATACTTCAAATACTAAACTGAACACTGAAGTGAGAACTGATAATAAATTCATCCATCATGCCAACCCACACAATTACAGATATTCATCCTTGGTGGGCTACGCTGCGTGCAACATGAGGAATTTTTGGCCCATACATGCAAATTATTCGTATTAATTGTATAAGTTATTTTAAAACACGCTTCATCTAGCCAGAGAACAGTTTCAGAAATTTCTGTTTTTTCTGACTTTTGCTCAGTAAATGCCCCGATAATTCAGAACGAAGTTGGAAGTTTGTACTGCGCAAATGCAGCACCCGCTGGACATGGAAAGGCCGTAATTGCGTCGCATGAGTTGTTCGTTAGGTTCGCCTACGTTGCGTTGACCTCACGCGCTCTTGGCTTTGCACTAACTTCGGGGCTTAGCGGATAGTATTTAAAACAGAGTTTTACAGGGCATTGGTGAGCCCTAACGCGACTGGAAGCCTCTCGATCACTTGCTATAGATTGTGTTACATGAGAACAAGCGCGTAGCTCAAAGTTTAACGTTAGTTATTTACAAAATTGAATGACGAAGAGTATACAATTTTGGAAAACACATGGCTCTGGCGTATTAGCAGCGGCTACTGAATTCTCCCTCTCTCTCTCTCTCTCTCTCTCTCTCTCTCTCTCTCTCTCTCTCTCTCTCTCTCTCTCCCCTCTCTCGATCATCCCTTCTCTCGATCTCCCTTACTCTCTCTCCCTCCCTTACTCTCTCCCTCCCTTTCGCTCGCTCTCTCTCTCTCTCTCTCTCACTGCCTCTAGCCACGGCCGTCGAGAGACAATCCCTCACCACTGGTCCTATTTTATTGCGAGGCCGGCGATGCGCGTCGCCTCACCACGCCGTTCAACTGTTTCTCGCGGAGCGCTAATTCGTGAGGTCGCCGCGAGAGTTCGCCGCCGACGCCATTGTTCGCGAGGTCATAAATACGCACTGTTCACTCCGCCGAAAAGCTGCCCTCCCTTTGAGGCTACGGAGGTCTTCGATTCAATGGAGGGTGCTGCCAACTTCGCCTAAGAACATTTACCTCCTTCCGAGGGGTGAGAGCTTCAACTTAGCAAGCAGGGAGTTGGAGAGGGAGTGTAGAGTTGGAAGGAAATTGTGTGAGGAAGATTTGTAACTGGTGATCTTTATCCTTTAGGCTGTGGGTGCGGTTAGTACCTTCGTGGTATCATGGTAAGAAAATCGTAGTGCTGTCCAGGTGAGGGATGGTTTTTCCTTGTACTATATATTGTTAAGATGTCACTGTCCGATTTCAGGTTAATTAGTTTCATGACGCAATTATTTTTTAACATCACAAAATATTTTGAAATCTTTCTGCAAGTTATCGGTTGTTCGTTTTTAGTAAACTTCTTTTAATTCCATAAATTTTATTCTCCTGTCAAATATAATATATTAGAAATTCATTGTGTCTCCCTTTACTCTATTTACTAATTCTTGCTGTTTGATTTATCAGTTATTTATTTATTATTCTCAGAAATTTAATCTTTGCACTTATTTCTTTCTTCAATGGGCATTACTGCAAATATTCGTTAAATCATTTACCCCTTCCCTGTAGGTAAGCTTAAACTTAGGAAGCGGAAGAACGGAGTGAGAGAGTAAAAAGAAAATTGAAAGAAAGACTTGCTTTTCGGCGACAAGGTTGATTACTCCGCATTAAGGATTGTAGAATATCGGGTACAAGATATAGTTTTGAAGTTCTTGCGTAAGTTCATATTTGAAGTTCTAATGCACCACTTGATCAATATCGAAGGCACTTTCGACGAGCAATGAACTTAACTAAAAGCTCAAACATCATGTTACTGAAATTCATGAATTCATGGTTCTTTTACGATGAGAGTGATAACTTTTTACGGAAAATCGGACTTCTGTTATCTATTTACTCATTTACATTGAGCGCATAAATTGAAAGAAAACGTTGCAGCCTCTACCCATATGAGAGGTACGAGAGGAGTATATCAGTTTTTTTGGATGCCCAATAAGTCGAAAAACTTACAAAACCAATAAAACAGTTCCGATTTTGACAAGTTGTGCTTATGTTTCATGGTATTATTTCATAAAACAGTGCGTACCGACGGTGTTATCACACTCACTTTATAACTGTTTACGATACAGGAGACGTCACCCGTGACACCAAGTACGAGGCCATGTACCATTAAATATTTGCAATTAATTGGTGCATTATGTACAAGCAACATTTTTGTCACTGTTGGCAAATAAAGAAATGTAGTGTGAATCTGTAAGTTCTTTTATTGCAGTATTTGTCAAGAGTATTTTTGTTAAAATATTAGATTTATATGACAGTGATTGTGTAACAGAGTTATAGAACAGTAGTAGTTATAAGAATATTTATTGTAGCTGAAAAATTCCTTCCAGCTTGTATCGTCGCCTCAACCGAAAACATTCCAAACGCGCATCAATGCCTACTTCTCTGTAGCAGGTACGTAAACAATAACCAATTTCGTCCCGTCAGACGTTTCTGCGAGTCGAGAGAGGGTCGAGAGGGAGTGCCAAAGGGGTGTCATCGGGGTTGCCATGTGCTTCTAGATTCCAAGAGGGAAATTTGAATTTGCATTAAAATAATTGTATTGGAAGCCTTTTTGGGATAGTGACACTTTGAAATGCTTGATTACTTCAATTTCTTGTGTTTGTGAACATTGTAATGAATAATAATATTTCTGCAAACACTTGTAATGAGTTCTTTCGTTTTTGTAATGAGTTATATCTTAATATTGAAAAATTAGTTACGACTATTCTTATCACAACAAAATAGCACGGACTTTCTCTTAGTAGTTAGTTTGCAACATTTGTCCGTTTTTCAGCTTTATAATGGTACAATTGATATATGACTCTCGGAATAGAATAAAAGAGTAAAACCTGGTCCCTTATGAAAATTTATTTTAGAAAATTTATTGCCGTTTATCTACGAACATTGTTTAAGTGTTTCTGAATATGAGCATTTTGAACCTCATTTTCATTCACAACAAATGAGAAACTTCATATGAAATTATTTGAAGCAATTTTACATACGAACGCAATAATTCATTAGAAATACCTGTAATGATAATATTAACGGCGTGAAAGACATTTTAAAAAATGGAACTGTGTAAATATTATAAAACAACATCAAAAGTATACAACAAAATTACGTTTACACTGATTCAGAATTATATGAAGAAACAAATCAAAGAACAAATTTTGAGCCATTTAAAAAAGTTTTAAAATTTTTTACAAATATTCCCCGTTTCTCGAAAAAATGGACAATATTTAAAAAATGTAGTACCTGACAATAGTGAAAGAATTGTTGCGGATAAGAAATTCTACTTTATAAAATTGCTATCTTCAATGTTGCTGTTGTAGGAAGACGCCAAAAAAACTTCAGTGCACTTGTCAGTGAAAATAGGACCTATTCCATTTTTATAAGTTAATTTCTCACAATTCTCATGAAAAATTTTTAAAATATATAGCACTCTTTTTTAGAAAAGTTTGAAAATATCCCAGAGGCTTCATGTAAAATAGCCCCAAAATTAAAATGTTTCTCAAAATCGCCACGCTATGCGTCGGGCATGATCGACTGATGAATGTTCATTTTGGAAAAGATGCTACATACGTAGGATCTTCGTAGCAGGTAGTAGGTTTTGTAGGATTAGACACTAGTAGTGTTCACAGTCAGACAGACGGACAGACCAACAGAATGACAGCCTGAGAGACAGACCGACAGACGGACAGACCGACGGACGGACGGAGGTCCCGGGATCAGGGACCCCAAAATGTTGAAATCTCGAAATTGTTTTTTCGCAGCGTTACCTAACTTTCTCAGGAGTACGTATATTACTTTGTGTATACGTATGCATAAAACCAAGTGACAGTGACGTGGGCGGGCAGAGGGCTTGACGTGAGCTTGTCCAAAGGGGCGAGGCGCGCGCTGCTACTCGCTCTCTCGCCCTCGGGACGGAGGAAGTCGGGGGGATTTATCGATTGTGACGGAAGGGCTCCGGGGACCAGGGGCCTGGCGCGCTGCGGAGTGCGAATTCGCAAATCTCCTCCCCGCGACGTCAGCGCTCCTCCCGACTTTCATTTGTACCCTTCCAATTTCGTTGTGATGTTTCGACGAGACTTTATTTATGAAGTAGAGTCACTTATAAGAGGGCGGGCAAAATGAAAGAATTCGAGCCAGCGTTCTAGCAGTTCTCAGCTGTTGCCCCTCGCCGTTGCCCGACGCCATTGGTCGACGTCGTTAACCGACGTCGTTACACGACGCCGTCGCATGCGACCGTTGCCCGACGCCGTTGCCCGACGCCCGATGCCAGTTGCATGACGCCGTTGCCCGACGACATTGCCCAACACCGTTGCCTGACGTTATTGCCCTACAACGTTGCCTGATGCAGATGTCCGTCTCAGTTGCCCACTGCAATTGCCAGCCGCTTTTGCCCTCCGCTGCTGTCCACCGCTGTTGCCCGCTGCAATTTCACTTCGCACTGGTTGGAGCAGTTCCCGCCGGTGACCGACGCCTTGCCCAACGCTCTTGCCGTCGCCGTTGCTCGACACCGTTGCCCTACGCCGTTGAGGGCGACGAGGTCTGCGCAGTTTCGTGATGCAGTTGCCTGCTGCAGTTGCCTGCTGCAGTTGCCTTGCTGCTGCAGAAATACTTAAAGAGACGTTTTATTTGACTACTCATGCCTGTTTATCTCCCCTCCCCACCCCACCCACCCTGCGCAGCGCAAAGAGATTCTGTGTGATTCGGGTACTTTCCCGGCAAAACTCTTCATTGGGGGAAACACAGAAACAGGGAATTTGCTGCAGCTTATGACCTTGCGGTCGCCTCCTCTGCTGCCTCGACTTCCCGTCACTGCTACCTTGAAAGGAGACATAGGCACGTGGTTGCCAAATTGCCAAAACAAGAACAGGTGCTACCAGTCATGGATTGCACGTTATGATAACGACTCTGTGTAAAGCTGAGCACCGTTTATATCCACACATTTCGCCCTGAGGAATCTTTCAGCACCATGGCTGAAACCTTGGCATCTGCGTCTAGGGCGGACAGGCAAGTAGGTGCAATATTTGGACACAATTACGTGAAAACTCCATACAATACAGAAATAAATGAAATATTTGCAGCATTTAGATATAACTTATCACGAGAGTAAGATGTATTGAAATTAACCAAGCAGAAGTCTTTTTTTTTGTATATCTTTATTAGTGAACGAATGTACATAGTTCAGTATTATTTATACTACATCATATGTATTTTATGACTTATATTTAACTTAAATGCTAATCTTACAACTAAATCTAAATGCACATGAATAGGAAACTCACAAAGCACCTATGTGATTAATTGAGTTCTGAAAATATGCTGAAGAATGAATCTAATGGATATCTATTTTTTATTCTTGTTGGGAGCTGGTAGGTGGTGGCTACGCCGTAATGGGTGGCTTGGATTATTGTATTTATTTTGGAGAAGAAATTGTTAGATAGGAGGGCGATATGGTAAAGTATAAGAGGTAAATTAAATTTTTTATGCAGTTGAATGTTTGAGATGAACAAGGGTGCATGAGTGGCAAGTCTGAGGAAATTATTTTGGATGATCTGTAATTTATTAATATTAGTTTTTGAGGCATTGATCCAGATAGGGCATGCATAAAGCATTAGGGGTCTAATTATTGATTTATAGATGGTGATGGCATTGTTTAATGAGAGCTTACTATTGCGATTTAAGAGTGGCTTTAGTTGAATTAATTTTCTTTTGGTTTGCTGTGCTGTTACTGTTATGTGATTTTTCCAATTTAGTCTGATATCAAGATTCAGCCCTAGGTATTTAACAGATTCATTGTGTGAGGTCCATGGAATTGGGTGATTGTTTATTCGGAGTGGTGTTGGGGTTGAAAATGTTCTTAATGAGAATATTTTGGCGCATGATATTCTCACAATCACTACAAACAATAAATGCTATTTACGTACGACTGTTTTTTGTACGGGTGATTCTGGATCATATTTAGTTCACAAATTTCGCATTTCTATGGCTGGTTTTATTTTCTAGAATGTCTGCTTTTAGTGTTTGTTCTGAATGCAAATATTATTCTATTTTAGATATCTACTCTTCTGGCATTTCTGATAGTTTTGATCTCAGATAAGCGAAAGGCGAATACGATGCAAAATTCTTGTTTCTGGCGATTTCTGAAAGCATCAGAAAAGGTTTATGGTGAGTGAGCGTATTTAGATCGGGGTCGTAGGAAATGTGGGTTATCGCAGCGTGATTGCGATGCATCGGGACCCACAGAGACACCCGCGAGATAAAAGCAGATTCTGAGAATTGATGTTATGCAATCATGTGACGGGTAGTGAATTTAGCAGATAAAATATTAGGGAAAACACAAGAGTACACAATATTATAAACAAAAGTGCACATGAAAAAATAAAGCCTGTGGTATTTGTATTTTTATTTTTCTCGATTTCCAGTTTACATTGTTTGTCGTAATGTATATCTTTTACAAATGGTAAATAATGGTTCACCAGACACAAGAACCCATTTAAAGAATTTCAACCACACTGATTGCTTTGTATTTTTTACTGAAACGCAGCTATTGACTTCTCGACCGCCATCTCTTAATCTATGGCTTAGAGCGCAATGAATTCGACGCCTCGCAATGCACGGTTGAGTGGACTTGGAACATTTTCTCTTTACAGCCATAAGTATTTTACTGTTAACTTTCCATGCAATTCTAATCAGTTTACATTTTCTAGAGAGAGATTTACATGAGTTCACAAAGTTCGAATCAGAGTTCAACAGAGCATAAAAACTATTATGCTTCCGCGTTATCTAGATGATTTTAGAGTTTCTAATTAAAGTTTATTTGTTTCAAAATTTAGTCTAACAATTCTTACTAAACCGTCTGTTGTTGGAATGTAGAGTTTTGATATTTAACACCAGATTGGCAATTATGAGTATAATGAAAGCAATATTACTAAGTACTAAGCAAATCGTACTCTTATTTCTAGAGAATCGATTTAGCCTATGTCAGCATTTCTTATTTAGAAATGCGTAGTTAATTAATAGGTTATGAACGTTTCGTGATAATGCACGTTGTGATTCCGAGTACCAAGACAAAATGTGTGAATCATATACATTCTCCGTTAATCAGTTCAGTTGAAATTTTATGTTTTTTATTTACGTGTTTTCGAAGTTTGTTTACTCTTGTAATACTACGAGGAAAAGGCCCAAATTGTGCCCAACTGTATTATTTTATTATTTATTAAAATATTTAACAGTTCAAAGATAATTTTGGTATTTAAAATATTTTTAAAATGTATATTTACAAACAAATTTTGTAATATGCCATTATACTTTTAACTCTTCTTTTTTGGTAGCCTATGATGTGACAAAAACCCAAGTTAACAAATATGCATATACAATGTCATACTGCTTTTATAACAATTCACAATCCAAATTCAAAATCCAGAAAAGTCAATGCTCAAATTTTCTGGAGATGTGTCAAATCGTACCGAGACACAGGTTTATCAGGAAATGGCACACAAACAAGCCAATCTACGGATTTCAGCTTCAAAGCCACGTCGAATTGAGATGCTGTGTGGAGGAGAATTCTAGCGACTAGCTGCTCTGATCGGTAGCTTTCCGTGGTTTCTCCTATCAACACCAGGTGAATGCCGAAGCAGTATCCTGGCAAACAGGCCACAGTCCGCGTGCGATCTTTCCTTCCTCTTGAATTTCAGAAAGGAAGTTCATTGAAGAACTAATGCAAGTTCTGAAGTGGCCATGTCATGGACAGTCCATAGAGAAGCGTATGAAAAAAGCAAAGAGACTGCTGGAAAAGTCTATACGAATGAGGAAAAAAGAATGATTCATTTGAGTCCAGGGAACAAACAGATAAACGATGTCTGGAAATGAATCGAAGTAAGATTTAATGAATATTGTTGGTTGAAGCTTTTAATATTTTATAATGTGTTTTCAGTGTTTGATAATAGAGAAAAATAATAAATAAAATTTTATGAGTTTATTAAATCACGTTTGGAGCAAATTTTGTTGAAGTTCGTATGAAGCTATCTCCCTTTTTTGGGAATTTAAATATTTATTATAATCAAGCGCAGATTTACCAAGGTAAATATTTATGAATAACAAAAAACTGTTTACATTACGGCATTACGTATCAAAAGGCATATTTTTCGACAACCTCATTCCCAAAACTCATATTTTATTTTTATTCTCAAAATCGACACGCCACGACCTATCCTCACCCCTTACTTACTTACACACCCACATGCACTTCAGTACCTCACATGCCGGGAGACCGCTCAGGAGCTTTGTGCTGGGGCGGTGCTCCGCTTGTGGGCGGCGATACCGGGTTGGGAAAATCACGCAAACCTAAGGGTAAGTCAATGACGGATATCGTCATTCAACGGGTGAAAATTATCGCTCTCACACGATAAAACCATGCACTGCACTTACGGGATTAATGATCTTATTAACTGATGATGAGCTAATCCGGAAAAGTTTCAAAGTCACGAATTCCCGAAATGGCCTCACCCCGGCCATCTCAGTCGCCATCGCAGTGCTCCCGGAAGGGACGAGAGGAGGGGGACGACCGCCGCCCCCTCCGGTGGCGAAGCGCAGCACTACGCTTCCGACCAGCGCCGCCGCGGCCGCACGAGGCGGTAGGTGCGGTTAAGGTTTTGCTGCAACCGCAGCACAGTTAAGCATCTTGAGGAAGCCATCATTCGGTTTTATAAAAAAAGGAAAGTGTTAAACGTTAAGGTGTATCAAGGATTTAAAACACGATATCATTAAAATGCAACTGGTAGAGAGGTCGTGTCCAATGTATTAAAAAAATTAAATATTAACTTAAGTTTATGAAATATTTCTAAGCAATTTAGATATAGTTTTGTTGTAGTGAAGGGTGTAAAACTTTATTTCACCGAAAATGTTTAAATAACAGTAATTACCATGAAGATATCAGTTGAGTTACGTATTCATAAAATGATACGTTTGCTCAAAGATTCAGTAAGTAATATATGCTCTCATTCCTCCTGCAGTATTTCTTGAGAGCAAACAAACGTTGATGTCAGTAGGGCTCTTAAAATATATCAATCCCAAATCAAAGCTTAACTTCAACTAGCCCGCTGGTGTCGGATCTCTAGAATCAAAACCTTACACTGAAACGTGGGTGTTGGATACATGTAGTTTTCTAGTCAGGACCCAACTCCAGTGATATTTCCCTAAATTGACATAATTGGGATCAGACTGACAATGTGTCTCGAAACTTCCGCAAGAACGACAATTCTTTGATCTAGTCCATGACATACACTTTCAATACGTACACAAAGTAAGTCAACATAGATGAAATAAGACAAAAACGGATTAATTTTCATTATAGAAACAAATATTTCCTTCAACCACTGGGACTCACACACACGTCCGTAGAAAGTGCTTTTGTAATTTTCCAATTTCTACTCTCTCTGCTTCCGAACCTCAGTGCACGTTTCCAAGACTTGAAGTGCTTTTATACACTTGTGAGGTCAATAGTGTCTCTTCTAAACAGCGTGTCTACCTCAATTTTGTATTGTGGAATGTATAGTTTAAATCTTTTGGTTCAATAAACAAGGTATGCTACCACAAAAATCCCAATGCTACCACAACTTATATAAACATTTGTGTAATTTCTTAAAACCAGACAGTGAGTTTTAATGGGAAAAATTTTGCAATCTCTTACTAGAAGTTTTTTGTGAAACAATTTTAGATAGAATTGTAAATATTAGGAAGGATCCGTAAGGGCATTTCGTGTTTCACTTCTTGTGAATATTATACTGTGTATTTTTCCCTTTTCAAACGCAATATCAGTTTGTTGCATACAATTGGCTCTGCTTATTGTTGTTCATTCCCTTGTCGGTGTATTTTCTATTTTTAGAAAGTGTATTTGTGTGTGTTTGTGCAATTATATTGTGGTTGTAAATATCTGAATTGTGTCAGGGTATTTAGTTCTCACACCTCCCCTAATTATAAATATTTTTTAGATTTAATCCTTTTCTTATTATTTTCACACTGTGGTCGAGTTAATAAATGGGGTCATAACGAATCAACGGTATGCTGCACCCTGGTTTGCAGTAAACCACTGTGTGATGTTCAGAAGCCCTAACAACATTCAGTGGATGTTGACCTCTCACGAGCCGGGTTGGGGCAGGAGTTGCACTGAGGAAGGGTGCATGGGTGCACATAGCCCAAGGATCAAACACTCGGTTCTCCAAATTGTCAGATAGGGGAAGGGGCAAATAAGAAATTGATTGTAATTATGAAAATATAATGTGACATAACAAAGAACTACGAAGATTCTTTTGAAATGTTTAGGAAAACCACGGATCTAAAGGGTTACCTGTGCCCATGGCTGTGCTCTTACTCAATAAATACACTTTTTAATTCGGTTCGTGTGTTTGTACAAACAGGATATAGGTCTAGGATCCTTGGTCAAGGCAAAATGCCAGTCAAGAGATGCAAAGATATTGATTGGATCGCTTGTCAGGCACATGTTATTTCGTTATGTTCTGTCATTTCCACAAACGCACGTTCACGCATCGATATCAGTGCTTAGCTTCGCTTGGTTCTCAACCATTAATCAAGTTCCCAGCGTATTCGTGTTGAAGTTCCCATTTTTGCGTGGAGAGACATTTGGTTATTTACTTATATTACTACTCGCAGGGTCTTCTAAAGACGAAAGGTAGCTCCACTCAATCCATTCCATAAGATCTATCACGTCGACATAGAGGATATTCCCCTCAACGTATCTCTCCTAACGGAACTCCGCTCCAACAGAACAAGCTCTAAACTCTCCGTCCCTCTTTCTATTCCTCTCCCTCTCTCTCCTCTTCCCTCTTTCTATCTCTCTCTCGTCCTCTCTGCCTCTACCACTTTCTCCCTCGCACTTTCCCTTTCTCTCGTTCTCTCTGTCTGCCTCCCTCTCTCTCTCTCTCTCTCTCCCTCTGTGTCTCGCTCTCTGTCTCTCTTACCCTCTCATACACATTTTGTTGCAGATTTGGCATGTCTTTTAGCTGGTGGGGTAATATCGAGAAGCGCCGGACCAACAAAAATGTGATAGAATGTTCAAGAAGATCTCATCCTGCAGATTAAGTATGGTGTGAGAAAAGTTACTTTGAGGCCTTTGAGGCCTCTATATTTTAATTTTTAATGCCCTAAAACGCTTCATTTGGGAGTTATATAATGATATAGAGTCAAAAATCTTGCCGTATATTGCGAAATACAGGGATATTACTGTAAAACAAAAACTTTGTCCATGGGTATTGGAATTTGTTTACATGCCATGCTTGTAGAACAAATATAATTTTAAGTTAAGTAGATTCTAACAGACGGTTTTACAGACAAAATTTATTTGACTATCCTTTTTACTTATAATAGCCTTCCGTTCGTTTGCCATTCACGTTAGCGCACTTCCGATTGAATTCAACTATTTTTGAGCGGTTGCTCTTTAGGAGTCGCAGACTCCCTTCAGTTTAACCAACGACGCTGTGCAATGGCACCGCCCCGCCGTCGTCTTTCCGTTCTATCAGCGCTATTACGACCTGATTGATCTCATGCAGCAATCTCCCCTCGCTGTCGTCTTCCAGTTCAGCACATTACCACATTTCGCAGCTCGTCTTGTCCTCCTCGACGCCACCTCGGGTCACACGTCGAAGGCAAGCAATAATGAAGGTCGAGTGGATCGCAGTTAGAATGGAAATCGAATGAAAATAAATTAACATTAAAATGAAAAGTAGCAAAACTGTTAACATCTCATCCTGTAGATTACTGTGTAAGAAAATTCAATGCCATTGAAGTAATTTAACGATATATAGTCGAAACTCTTGCGGTTAGTTGCGGGTTGCATTTAGGATTAATATATTTTTTTCTCCTTATTTCGAGAAATATTCCAATATTTTAATAATTATTCTGTTTTTCTGGGCGGAGATGAATTCAAAATGTCGTAGATAATTAAAATTGATATAGCCGTTCTTGATTTATAAATGGTGTAACTAACACAGCTTTTTTATATATACAGATTACTCATTTCTGCGAATAAATTCTCAAATGCTATTCATTATATAATATTCAACGGGATAAAAGTTAATTAATGAAATGACAATTTAAATACCTTAATATTTTCTTTTAACCAATTTTAATTTACAGATGAAACACGTCAAACGAGGGAAATAATACGAAATGGTAAATCATTATTGAAATGTCCAAGAATGCATTACTGATTGTAATATATGCAATGTAGCATAACTTTGAAATATGTAGTTTGATAAAGTTTAGCTCAAACATTCAAAAAATATATGAAAAATAAAACTTCGAAATAAGCATCCATGGACTCCTATTTGGAAAGAAAACCGAACTCGGACTTGGCACAACAAATACGCAAATGCATAAACATCCGATCCCTAGTCATAAGACAAGTCACGATGTCACTCATTGACTTTTCTCCTCTGTATCTGCACCGTTGGTATCCGTTACCCATCCAGGAACCAGCGGTGTCTCGAGCTGCATAGCTTCGGTGACTTCGCGGAGCTACGTTCAGCTACCTCCGCAAGACAGCTGACTGGTAAAATTCGCCTCCAGTGTGAACTCGACTTTCCTATGCAGCTACTGTCGAAATCATGCCATCGAGGGGCTCTGCTCCAGGACCCGGTCAGAGATGACGTTACATTTCTTCTACGGGCATCAAATGTAACAACAGTCTCAATCAACTCAACAGTCGTTCGAAGATCAAATATACTTTCATCTCAAATCTGCTCAAGGAGATAATGATGTCACTAAAAAACAAGAACATTCTTTGAAACGCAAGGATGCATAATATTTTATTTTAACGCACGGTCAAAATGACAAAATTCACGTACTGCAACATTCTCACGGTGATTATGTGTTTATACTCATTTGTGTGTGTAAAAATTCTACATTTAAGTCCATTTCATCAAAATCACGTTTGTTCATCTATTTTTTACTAGGAATGCAACGCCAGAATTGACTCCAGATGGCACCATCATACCATAAAATAAAATCATTTGAATTAATTTAGGTAATAGCCTGCTCAAAGGTTATGGGAATGGATACATAAGTATCTTTTAATACGACAAAACCAAACCTCCAGTATTGCAAGAGCCGACTGCCGAGTTGTCTGCTGTGAAATCCCTACCTCAGGCAAGTACGTAATATATCCACCAAACCACACCACCGCGCGCAGACTGGCAGAGTATCTGGAAGCTGCCGCCAGCGCGTCGTTCGCAATCAAAGCCACATCCGCCTCTACCTCGGGCGACGCTGCCGGTCATCGGAACTCTTAATCGACTAGGAATCGATTCGGCGGCGCAGTCGATAGTCGAAGCGCGCCCCGCGGCCAGCGCCGCCTGGCGGTGTCTAATGAAGATTGCGCCAGCCCCTGATCGGATTTCCCTCCGCGCGCCCTCTGCTCCCACTCTGCGGTTCCGCCGGCCGCACTTCAACGGCTGGGCGATTTATCTCACGCGGCCCGCGGACGGAGATGGGGATTCGCGGATTATTCACGGCTTGGCGGACCTATTGGAGTGGAACTAAACTCTGTTTTTCCCCTCAAGGGTCAGCATCAACGAAGCATTCCACTGATCGACTGATTATTGAATCCGGGCGCGTCAACTGCAAAGGTAATTAGTCCTGCAAATAGTTGTACTGTGTATTTTGTCGTTGGAGGCGGCCGTGATATTCTCCCTAGATGGCGAGATCGCGGTTTTTCCAATCCAGGTATCTCCCACCACTGAGGAACTGCCCTAGCCGGGAGAAATTCTAAGCTCCCGATCGGTCTCTCGGCATGGGTGGTAGTGTAGTGCATGTTAGTGTGTGTGTGTAATTAACGAGTGAGAATAGGACAAGGAAGAGGCAGGAAATACCGCGCGTGGTCCGCGGCCCTTTGTTAGGGTACTGTTCCAGCATTCATCTGGTATTGATGGGAGAAACTACGGAAATTTACCGATCAGTTCAACCGGCCGCTAGAATCCTCCTCCAGGTAGTGGCTGAATTCCACCTATCTAGCTCGTGTCGATAACACCTGCCACCGTCGGGACTGGAACCTTAGGACGTTTCGGTCAGAGGCACTATAGTGATATCAGTTGATTCACGGAGCCACCTCTTCCAGTCTGGTCCTCCATCTACTCCGCTACGTCCGTCATTAGGGTCTTGAGTTGCCCAGTCCCTCAGAATTTCCCTTGTGTGAAGTTTACCAGACCAGGACAGAACGCCTATCGATAACCGGCTGAGGTACGTACCTCTCTTAGCTAGTTCCTTGGATATCGCCTAGACGCCGGTAGATTGGAGAATTATATACGCATCATACCGGTGGACTGCATATTGTTAGGTCAGAAGCGTGTCTCCTGAGAAATACTACCACGAACCCGGGTACGATCTGTGCAAAGAGCGTAATCGGCCCCTCTGACGGGCCGCCAAGGAAGATGGGGGTTGGTTCAAATTACTCCAACCAGCGTTATGTATTCAATAAAATATATTATTAACCGTCATATTTCCTGTTGATATGTCCACTGATGGTTATTTGTTTAATGAGGTTATAAATGTATTTTGTTCAATAAAGGTAAATATTACTTATATTTCTTACAAAGAAATTTTTGTTCAAAATATGTAATTTAGCAAAAGGGATTGTTATAACTTTAGTAAATACACAGTCTTTGACTTTGGGTACCACATTCAGTATTTTTCAGGACAATCGCTCGGCCGCTCGGCTCTAGTCTAGTGATAGATGAACGAACCCGGGAATTAGGTCGTGGCGGCGATGGTGCAACGGTTAGCATACTGGACTGGTATACCGAAGTTGGCGGGTTGAAACCCGACCGAAGCCGTGGATTTTTAAGGGCGAAAAAATGCTTCGTACACCTTCCTTCAGAGAGGAAGTAAAGCCGGCTGTCCCATGTTAATAGATTTACTTGCATGTAAAAGATCCTCAAACATAAATGACGCCTCTGAGCTAAATTCAAATCGCCTCATTCATCGCCCAAGATATACCTCGCTTCTCCGCTTGATGGTAACAGGAGCGTAGCAAAATTTGCGTGGTCAGACGGAAGAGCGGGCCTGATGGCCCGAGTCTCGCCACGTAAAATACGGCATTAATTCAATTCAATTCGGTGCGAATTCTTGGATTTGAGAACCACTGTTCTACACGACACAGAGTACCATAGCATTTACAGATACAAATTTTTCCAATTAAGATGCCATAATAAAAAAAGTATTAATAGACAGCACGTAACAATATTTTATGTTTGATCATATTCAATTTATTGTTCGCAATCTGAATATATTGCATTAAACGATTCAGTGAGAGACTCATTACTGTGGCTCCACACATTCGTTATTCGGTGAGTAGCGAGCAACGGCTCGCCGTATTCCGAGTTGTATGGATGAGATGTTTGCTCTTTGCCAAGTGACGAACATTCCGTATTCATCACACTCACCACGTCGGTCTTTAGGACACATCAAAGGGAGCGACCATTCGCCGAACACATCAGCTGCTCGAGATTGGGCTAGCAGTATCTCGCTCCTTGGTGAATGCCGAATGTGTGGAGACATATAAATGTCAAGAAAAATATGACTGAAGTCTTTGGTCAAAAGAAAGTGTGAAAATTAGACCTATGATTCTGTAAGGAATCGACCAAGGCACATTTCAAAACTATTCCGTGCAGTCATAACATGAGGCCCAGAATCTCATACAATCATTATTTTCCTCCTGGTTTGGAGTTAAAAATAAACAGAAAACAAACGTAAGTAAATAAACAGAACATTTCTCTGAGATCCCCAAGCAGATTCCAATTTCGATTATTTTGTCCTAATATTTTGGCATCTCTGCAAGTACACCGATGCTTGGCTGTGAACTGATCTCTCGGACTCCCTCTCCTCCCTCTGCGGCTTCGCTTGATTTATCTCGTGCTGCCCGCCAAACAGCCCGATGGCCAGCGGATAATGCAGGATTTGGGAGATAGGAAAGGTTTAAATTAGTCAAAGGAGTGCTGGAATGCTGTAATACCAGGTGTGATAGATCATTAAGTAGAAAATCCTACAATTACGGAAAATAAAAGTCGACATGTGTCTTATGTGCATTCGGTAACACGATCTTCCCATTTCACCATTGCCGATTATTGTACCGTTATTGTTCTGACACTGGATTGAAATTTCTCATGTCATCAGTACAAATACCGAATTACACACGAAATAATCTAGTGAAGCCGTTCCGGATGGTCGAGATTGCTAAGGCAGTAGTGCCGTAGAGATCTCCGACCGAAAGATGGCGTGTTCGAGTCCCGCCTCGGGCATGGTTGTATTGTGTTCGTTCGTTCACACTCCTATCATCATATCATTCATCCTCACAGTTACCATACCGTTACAAACAGTAGTGGTCGCTAATGAACTAGAAGTTGATCCGACTTGCAATAACAAAAAAAGTAAAAAAAAAAAAAGTAATGGTGTTCTAACAGCGCATACTTTATAACATTTGCAGTGTTTGCAATATTCAAAATTTCAATGAGTTCAACAACAATCGCTCCATATTCTCTTTTATAAACGTTCTATCAGCAATCGTATTTAAGAAATTTAAAAAAACGAGATATATTGACCCGGTTTTGAGAAACATTTGATAATTGCTTTCACTTAATTAAAAGAATTACTCAAATTTTCCCCAAGAAATTGTACATGATCTTTTTTAAAGATCTAAATTTTTCAGAACAGATCATTAAGGAAAATATATTTTTACAATGAATGTTTGCGAAGATAATATTTTGCAGTTTTTCAAAATGTAGAGAGATCACTGACAATGGAATCTACGCCATTTTATTAAGCAAAATTTGTTTTATAAAGGAAAAACTATTATAGAAAAAGTTGAAACTGTTTTGAGAAATCTATTTTTTTACATTGCATATATTCACGAAAAAACTCACACACGAAGATGTCTTGGAATGTGCTAGAGATGACAGTATGCGAGGGATTGTTAAGTAAAAACTGTCATCGAATATCTCAAACGTATGGCCCTATAATCTTGCCTTCGACGACCGATTTCGGTTGACTAATTAATTAGTGATTCTGGGTGTGTCAACTGCTAAGGTAATCGGTGCCGTAAGTGTAGTGTAGATCTTCCTCCGCTGGATGGCGACCTACGTCGCTTTGCGGGAATTTCCCCCACCAGGAACCTCCCAACTGCGGGGCACTACTTCAGCCGGGGCAAGCTCTAAACTTCCAACTGGTCTTCGTGGTAAGGTACTGCATTTGAGAGTGCGTGAGAAATGGAGAAAGGGTGAAGAAAGGACAAGGAAAAGAAAGAAACGGTTGCCCACGGTCCACGGCTGCGTTCGCTAGGGTACCGCACTGCTCCTGTTTTCAACTGATATTAATAGTGGAAACCGCGGAAAAGCACCTATCAACGCAGCCAGCCGCTAGAATGTTCCTCCAGACACCGAGATAACTCGACCTAGTCATCTAGATAGTGGCAAAACTCCTGCCACTGTCGGTACTCAAACACTTGTACCTTCCGGTCAGAGGAACTGCACAGACATTAGTTGATGTTCAGTAAACGCTTTGCTACTGAACTATTTTTGGGTTTTATTGAACGAGTGACTTCTGGGGACTTCAGAGAAGCTCTGTGCGTGTGTGCGTTGCCCAAATTTCCAAAATCGTTCGTTGGTAAGCGTGGAAAGTAGGTCTAAATGTTTATGTAAAAGAGTTCAATGGCCCAGGTATATTTAAAAAACTCTTCCGTAATACAGTATCATATTTCCGTGTCATACAGTAAACAATGAGTGGATCATATATGATCATTATTTTCCTAAACTTTTTGTCACGTACAGCAAAACAAATAAATTAGTAAATAACAACATAAATAAATATGTAAAGAAATAAATATTAAGTTTCGTTAAGGAAAACAGATTTCATCAACGAAAATATATTCAATATTGTAGTTATAAGAAAACTCGGGAAAATTTTAAACTTTTAAAATTTTTGAAAATTTGGAACTTTTGAAAATTTATTGCAATTATTGCAATTTTCGAAAATTTATAATGTTTAATGAAAATTACAGCTGCGATGTTTTAAAGCGCACTTGTTCTATTCAAGGAAAACTTATTTAACTTTGAAGCAATTTTTTAGAAAATTTTAAAACTTGTGCAAGGCCTTCAAATACATACTGCACCAAAAATATTCATTTTAAAATTGCTGTGCCTTGAGTTAGTCCAGATCAACCAGGACGTATCATTTTTGGAGAATATCTTTTGAATGGTTCGAGCTGGCATTGACCACAAACGAATGAACAAACGGACGTTTCGCTTTCAGTCAATTTTCCCGTATCAAATACCCATTACGCGGATTCTGTCAACACAACGTGTTAGAATAAGTAGTTTATAACTACATGAAGGAACAAGATTTATTTACTTTTCGATATTACGGCCCCTTATGAAATTTTCCGAACAAAAATCACGTTTTCGCTGCAACATTACAAAAATTTCTCATTTCTATGTAAGCATGTAGTAGGAAAGAAAGTAAAAAGATTTTTCTATCGCATTTTATCCGTTCATAAAATATACGATAATTAATAAAATTCGTAAATTATGAAATGCAGACATTTGGCAAAGTTTTTTTTTTCGCAATGGAGTATTATATTAAAATGGTGTGATTATAAGGTCAACATTATTTTATGAAATGTTTGAAAACACAATTGAAATTCTACAGCCCCCAAAAACAATGGTTAAGCATGAGCTGAGTCCGATTTCCAACTAGCAGTACATAAGAGAAATTGGGATTCGGTTTATTAAAGAAAAGTCATCAAAGTCCAAAATTATTTCTTATTATCTTAGTAATTAATACAGTCACCACAGAGAGCTACAATATTCTGTTTCTTGTTGTTTTTCAACTGTGGAAATAGAGAAAGACAAAGGTGCAGTTTACTGTCACCCTTCTGCTGGTTGTTTCGGCAACATGCCACACAATCCAACGAAACATAAATAAAACAAGATGACCGATGATTGGTTCTCTTGATAATTCTTAACTGCAAATGTCTCTATGGTTGTGCAAACACTTGTAATATAATGTAGCTAAATCAAAATGACTATCATTATACAAAGAGCTCAGGCCATTTAATACAAGAATTATAAAATGAAAATAAATATAGTATATTGTGCACCTTGTTCATAATGATTATTCCGCAAGTACATGTTTTGAAAACAAAACGACGATAGAAACAAGTTTTCACATTTGTACGTAATGCAATAACCTAACATTACAAAAGAGGTGCGTATGCTTCTTTTTGAACATCATTATACATTTATAAAATAAAGAAAATTAATTTTTCTACTCCCATTGTATAATTCTGTCAATTGATGGCTGTAACCCGTTGCATAATGATACTTGTTATGATTCAAATTTCATTATGCCACATTTTATTGACCAATCACAGAGAAATTTACAACCAAGTATTGACACTTAATAATTGAAGAGTACGATAAGCACGCCCTGTCTCTCTCCTCCTTGTAGAGGCCCGTGGGTGCTCTCTGAGGTAAAACGCGGAGATTATCTGATGTGAGAAGGGCGAGGGAGGGTGTCCGGCGCCTTAAAGCAGGAACACTGGGCTATGGGAAGGACAACCCTAACAGAAAACCAAGTGAGCTCTTCAAGAATAGGCAATTCCTATAGGAGGGAACCCTAAAGAAATCCTGCAGGCCGGAGGCAGCATAACCATGCTAACCCAGCACAGCGCCCGTAACGCAGCCAGGGGACATATTAACAGACTTACAAGCAAAGGTGTGATAAGACGGACCGACGTGATGGCAAACTTGGCATGAAAATGGTACAATTCTTAATAGAAACACGGAAGGTTAGAGGTCTTAACAACAAAGCTGACGGTCCGGAGGAAATGAAAAGCAAAGCAAACATCATGGTTATAACAGAAACAAAAATAAAATTAAGAGGTTCGAAAGATACATATGACCACTTACTTAAATAACATTGAGTAGAATATACCAAAAAAAACAGCGTCAGGAATTCCTATTATTATTGACCATAATTGAAGGAAAAATATTCACAATTATATATTCGTGTCAGAAAAAATCCTTTCCATCAGAATTAAAATAAAAAAAGGATTTCTAACTAGTATTGGAGTGTATGCACCAGAAGAAGGAAGAAAAACAGAAACTAGTAATGTTTACAAAGAACTACAGAAGCTATTGGGACTGAAGGCGCACGGACAGAAAATGAAACTTGGATATTTTGCAACCTTCAATGCGTAAAGAATAACGATCAGTTTCATCCGAAGAAAAGCATCCAAAAAGCTCCCAGAGGCTTCAGAACGATTATAGACTACTATACTACTAGTAAACCAAAAAATGGTACCGTGGGTCACACATTCAAGAGTTTTTAGAGGTTTTGGCGTGAGCACTGATCACTTTATTCTAGTATGCACATTATGATTACCAGACAAATTGGTTAGAACTATGAAACATGAATGTTTTAATAGTATTTTTAATTCTCAAAAGTTTAAAGTGCACTTACTAAAAGACCAAGAAATTCAAAATCTCAACCACAGAAGATTAACACAGTGTTTGTTGCAAAAAATAACGAGTGAATATATTGACTAAGAATAAAATAATATTAAACTTTGTGTTACAAAAGCTGCATTGGAAGTTTTAGGTACAAGGAAAAAGAGGCACAAGAGAAGAGGTTGGAAAATTTGGAATGAAGAAATTGAATCAATTATAAAAGAGAAGAAGAATGCTAATCTACCATTCCTGCAAAGAAAATCCGAAGAAGACAAAATAGAATAAAATAAGACACGAAATCTATCAAAAAAGATTATCCGACCCGCCCAATTTGTCTGAGACTTAAAAAATGACGTACGTAGAAGATAGTGGTAAGCGTACAAAATGTTAAAATTTCTGCATAAAGAAAAGAAAAAGGAGTGTACATCCCAACCAATATAAAAGAGGAAGAATGGAAATAACATTTCAAAAATTTATGACTTGATGTTTGTGCCCACGAAGAAACACGTTCAGACGAGAAAATCGAAACCGACCTGTTAATAATAGTTGAGCTACAGGTAGTAATTGCAACAATGAAAAGTAGAAAAGCTTGCAGACATGAAATGAATTTAGAGCTATTTAGGTATGGTGCTACCCTTGCTAAATTGTCTCCCAAAAGGAAAAAGTGAAGTAGGAAGACCAAAGAAGAGATGGTCTTCTCTAGACAACTTTGCCAGAACAGGCTAGATCAGCCTAACCCATGCTGCTGCTGCTGATAATGATGACGAATCATTGAGAATCATTCTAGTAAATGCTTCGTTCGATTGCGAACATTAAAATTGCATTTCATATTTATTAAAATAAATTACAACAGACAAGAAGTCTGTTGTAATTTCTTTTAAAATTAGTAGTACTAACGTGAAATATTATTTAAAACAAATTGGATCGTAATTTCACTTCAATTCTTTTGTCTAGCGCAGTGGCTAATGATCTAACGGAAGGAGCACAAAAAGGGAGGACGAGCAGTGAGGACAGACCGGTCGGGTGACGAGGCCGAGCAGTGAGGCAGGGAAGTTCAGACTCCGGCGAGACTTGCAATGAGAAAGAGCAAGTACGGATGGATGAGGTGACAGAAAGTGAGAGCGAGCAGAAAGGAGTGACAGTACTTTGACGACAAAATGAAGACGAACGCTGAGGACAATCAGTGAGGCGAGCAGTGAGGATAGGGAGTGTTGCGAGCAATGAGGTGTCGAGGACGTGTGGCGAGGAAGGATGGTGAGGAAGGATGGCGAGGACGGTTGGCGAGAACGGGTGGCGAGGACAGGTGCCAAGGACGGGTGTCGAGGGCGGGTGTCGAGGACGGGTGTCAATGACAGAGACTAGAGCTCCGAGACATACGTGTCCAGAGTTCGAAGGAGACCGTGAGCAGAGTGCGGAGACAACAGACGGTGTAGTGTGTTCGAAGGATACAGACAAGTACCAGTGTTCGGAAGAGAGATAAAGTGACCAGCGTTTGGAGAGAACGGTGATCAGAGTTAGGAGAAAAGAGTGGCAAACGTCCGTAAGAGCTCGAGGTACCAACTCTAAATCTCATCCGCAGATCACAATGTGATAACGAATGTGCGTGATCAGTAAGGCGTCTGAAAGGCTGTTTGCGACGCGTCGCCTTGGTGTCGCAGTTGTCCGTTATGTTCTAATGATCAAAGAACAGCAGCCCCGCCTTCACACCGATGCACCCAGTGTTGCCCTGGTACCCGTTTTCGTGTTCTTCACAGCCGAGGCCGAAATCATTTGCTCTCCTCTTCCTCTTCTCCGCGGGAGCTCCCCATGACACATCCATTGAGAGATTAATTGATTGATTGATTGATTGATGAACATATCCCTTGATTGAATCCGCTTCCATTGATTGATTGATTAGTGATTCCGCGCGCGTTCATGGCCAAGATCATTAGTCCCGAAAAAATAGTATATGTTTTTATCACGAAAGGTGGCGGCGAATTTCGTGCGCTGGATGAGGAGATACAGTGCCGATCTGTACGTCGTCTAGGGTTTCCCCCACCAGGTATCTCCCTACAAGGAGGACGCCGCCCCATTCAAGATAAGCTTAAAGCTCTCGACTGGTCTTCCAACATGTGAGGTAGTTCAGTGTAATAGTGTATGTGTAAGTAAGAGGTGTGTAAGTATGAGGATGGGACGAGGAAGAGAAGGACGATCGCGCGACCGTGATCCGTTTGTAGGGGTGTTTTTCCTCCTCTCATCACTTAAAATTCTCGTTACCTCGAGGTATGAAAATTAATTATTTGAAAGGTAAGGATCATCAAACCCACACTCAACAATCTAAAACTGTGTTCCATACAATGAAAAACATAGACGTATAACAAATACAAGTCAATTTCAAACTGTCGTGTTGCCATTCTTGTATGGCAGCCTGATATGTTTTCTACTGTGGTCAGAATTATAATAAAAGTACTAAAAGGCTTATTCTTAACAAAGGTATAACATTACGTACTACTTATTTGTGGTGTCTGTAAAAGGTCGTAATTCTCGTATTATGCGAACTAATACTGCATATTGTTTTGAACTAACCCCTCAATCGTCTTCTGAAGATCACTCTTCAGCAAAAGAAACAGGAAAATCGAAAATGCAATTTTCGAAAGTTACCAGATTTTAGTTATCATTGAACTGGTATCATATTTGTATTCATTGTTATACTTGAGGAAGTATACTAAAACAATGGTGTTTTCTATTGAAAATAATGAAACTGTTTTGTTCATACTGATGTTTCAGAAATGTTTCCCAATATATCAAAAACTATACATATTTTGAAATACACGAAATGATTTAAATATTGAAATATATTGCTATGATAAATTAATCTACACCTTCTTAAATATTGAAGGCGCACCTCAAGTTCGTAGTAATCATTAGATTCAAAACTATGTGAAAATATTCATATTAAGAAAATCATATTAAAAAAATATTGTACATGACATTATATACAGACCATCAGGTTTAGAATACAGTTTTGAGTAAACATCTTACTGATGATTGTTATTTATAACTTTTACAATATTATAAAATACAGAGAATTCCCTGAAAATGAGGCATGCGCCATTTTATTGCCGTACTTTGTTCTATTCGAGAAAAAGTAAAGAAAACATTTCTTCCAATTTTCTGCAGCATTAAATAATTTTACATAATGTTTTCTTTCTTCAAAGTAAATAAGAAAAAAGTAAAAAGAGACGAAGCAAAGAACAAAAACAGACAGTCGGAAGGCAAGAAGAATCGATCTGTACATTCTCTTCTTTGATAGCGGAACGGAGAAAGCGAAAAAGAAGAAAGAAGGGAAGAGACAAAACAAAGCAGAGGGTGTACCGCAGGCGTGGTCGCAACCGGCCAATTACCTCCTGCTGACGTCACCCATGACGTCGCTGTGACGTCAGCACCTCTTCACGCGGCGCCATTGATCAAAAGACTGCCCCTTCCCGCACGGCTCTCGCCAGCGCCTCCTGCACAACAAGCCCCGGCCAGGCGCTGTCTCCGGCACTACTATTTCCAGCAAGTTCAACCGGCATAAGTGGCTCAGGGCATCAACTGCTTCTCATGTAGGCTGAATTCAGTCGCTGACTGGAGGAGAAATGTAGCAGCCAGCTGCTCTATTACCTAGTTTTCAGTGGTTTCTCCGATCAACACCAGGAGCAGGTCAGGGCTTAACAAACGGGCTATGGACCAGCTTTCTATCGAATTCCTTTCCATTTCCTTACCACTTGCTTGCACATACTTACATTGACATGCACTACACTACACATCTCGAGAGCTTGTTTCGACTGAAGCGATGTCTCGCTGGTGGGAGAAACCTGGTCGAGGAAAACCTCGCAAGGCGACAGGTAGGCAGGTATCGGATTTCGCCATCGAAGCCGGGACTGAGGGGACCAATGACCTTAAGAGTAGTCTTGTCCGAAAACAATATTCAATCAATCGAAACAGAAAATTGAGATGCTAACCTTCGTGCGGTTACGTGGGCGGTAAACAACTGA
>BOPP01000142.1:1986860-1994765 GCA_017312745.1 Gryllus bimaculatus
GGTTCAAAGGTTTTTGCAGGCAATCTATTACATTATTTTATCGTTCGATTTATGAAAGAAAATTTCCCCACGTATGTTCTCTGCGGTCTTAATATTTTGTGACTGTGATCCCCCCTACTGATGTATGTAAGAATACTGAGCCGCCGATTAATTTCTTTACAAGTTGGATGACCGCTATAAGCTTTATACAAAGCACAAAGCCTTGCTACTAATCGCCTATTTTCGATTGAATCCCATTTTGGCATTTTCTTGTCCCCAAGTTTTGTTTTGTAAATGTGATTATAACCAGTATTTTTGTTCTGGAAGTTGGGTGATAGGGTATAATCTGATCTTGTGGCATATACATCCTATGTGTTGTGAATATGAGTCATCAAGAAAGAAAGTAACAGCTGAGAAATAGATTCTACGTCAAATATGTGTTGTGAAAATGATGAAGACTTAAAAAAAGATGAATGATTTTGCCGTTTTCACATTTTTTGGCCGTGTTTTGAACATTCCTAAGAGAAACCCGTTGCTTGGGCCGTAAGTACGTTCTATTTGTACTTGTATGATATTTTTTGTTTGTTTTTCCACTAAATTCACTGTAAACAACCTTTTTTGTGGTCAATTGTGTTAATGTTTTCATTTCTCCTCCTTGCTAGAGATCTCCTGAGGACGGGAAAAGTGTTTTACCGAAAGTTAACTCTGGAAAATTAATTATAAAAATTGTCAAAACTTTTGTGGAGATTATTTTCATTACCATATAAAAGAAAATGAGAAAAATAGATGTAGTCAGCGCAAAGAAGTGGGACATACCCAAAGGACACACGTGTGTAACAGGGAAATGATATCAAGCGTACGTGTGCGACGGAATTTCGATGCATCAAGAATGTCAGAACCTAAGGAAAACGCGCAGCATAGCAAAGAACTACAAAATATAAAGGCGTGCCGAGCTGGATGCAATAAGCGCAAATATTGTTGTCGAGGGATGGCACATCCTGGTAGCATTAACATGGAATTGATGAGGAGACGGCGTTCAAAATATAGGTGAGGCGAGCAGAAACAAATTCTCACTCTCACGGAAGCAGCCGAACCGATCGGATTGTAACATCGCGAAATAGTAATTTAGCCGTAGTAAACTTGTATTGTGGGTAAATGTTAGATTGAATGTTTAATAATAGTATACTTAAGTGGGTAAATGTTTGTATTTTTAATGATAGTTAACATAAGTTTTTATTTGGGAATATTTGCATTTTAAATATATATACACGTCATCTTTGTGGGTGTACATGACGGTAATCCCATAGAGGGGAATAATAAATTATTAATTTGAATAGAAACTTTAGCCGCGAATAGAGGTTGCGCTCGAAACCCAGTAAAGGGAAGTCGCGCCGCGATAACAGTGAAGCAGATTCAGGAATTCTTGAATAGCGGACTGAACAGTTATAAACTGTCGGGAAACATTGGAAGTTTACGTGGACAATAGGCTCATTAACTATACAACAGGAGGACGCATACCATCCCCTTCTGGAGAAGACGGCGGCATCAAATCGACCGAGAAGAACATTTCGGGAGCTTTCAAACTTTTATCGAAACTGTACGGATTAGTAATAATTCTAGGACGTTCCACCATTCATTAATAATAAGCTCAGAATATGTCATAGGCATTTTGTAATTATTGTTAATTATTGTTTAAAAGAAAAGGCCGATATGTTTTGGAACTGCCATCAATTCAGTAATTAGTAAATTCCACAGAATTTTCAGGAATCGTGATTTCTGAATAGTTTCACACATCCAACTGCAAAAGGTAAGGTGACGTATGTTTTACGAAGAACTCATGCAAGATCTTAAAAAACAAAGCAAGCCAAATTATAAATCATTGGAGTAATAATTTACAAGCATAGTAGGGCATTGAAATATACAATTCTATTGAAACGATTCCAAAATTAAACTAGTTAGAAACGGTCGCAACGTTTAAAGAGGTTTAAGATAAAGATATTTGGATAAATAAAGTAGTTAATAGAAAAATAAATAATTGAGAATACATAAATATTAGAAAATGTCTGCCCAACGCAGTGCCAGATAATCATGAATAGGAGGAACATTACAGAAGATTAAAGGAGAAGTCAAAAAGTAATCTTTAAAAGTACAAAATACAAACCCGCACACAAAAAGTAATCTTACAATATAAGTATTTACAGTCACATACTAAGAGAGATTTCTATCATAATTTGTCATGAGTAGCAGATGTTAATGTGGAAAATCAAAATACTGATAATAATGATAACAGCAGTGGCAAAGAACAATAAGTTGCTCAATAACATTCCAAATTGATTAGGTATTGAATTGAATTTTCCTTATTTTACGTGGCGAGACTCGGGCCATCAGGCCCGCTCTTCCGTCTGACCACGCAAATTTCGCTACGCTCCTTTCACCAACTAGAGAGAAAGGAGGTATTTCTTGGGCGAGAAACAGGCGATTTGAATTTAGCTCAGAGGCGTCATTTAGGCTTGAGGACCTTTTACATGCAAGTAAATCTACGAACATGGGACAGCCGGCTTCACTTCTCCTCCGAAGGAAGGCGTACGAAGGATTTTTTCGCCCTTAAAAATCCACGGCTTCGGTCGGGTGTGAACCCGCCAACTTGGGTACAACAGTCCAGTACGCTAACCGTTACACCACCGCCGCCGACATTTACACCATGTAGATAATCTTCGTACTTTATCTCTTCAAATATTGTAATATTACTGTCTCAAATAAATAATTTTGATAAACGAATATATCAATTTCTTTAAAAAACCGCCAGAGTCTATACGCCCCACTTTATCCAATAATTTTCACAATACAATTAAAGCTTGAACCATACTTAAACGTTCATGTGTATTTACAATAGGTTCAAAAGTAAACAACAATTTACGAGTTTCAAATAACTACCAATTTCCTCATGGAACTTAAAAACATCTTCTGAAAAATTGTGTTTTTGGATTATGTTTTTTAAAAAAACTTTAACTTAAATTGTATTGAATTCTTAGGGAGATTTCAAGTTGATTTACTCCAAAATAGGAATTTAATACTAATTATATTCTTATTTGTTTTTATTAAACGTAGCAACAGTATTTGAGAGAATGATACTTTCATAAATTTATTTGCGTTCTATTGTGGTATTGTTTCGCCCTTAGTTTTTATTTTAATATTCAAAGTGTTTTTTCGAAATATTTCAGGTGCTTCTCAGATTAATACTACATTTTAATTTCTAGTGTATTTTAGCTGATTTTGTTTTAGATGTAGAAACAGCATTTGAAGGAAATTATAATTTGAGAAATTTTATTGGATTCTATGGATTCTTTTGTAGTACTGTTTCGTCATTTAGTTTTTGTTTCTTGATGTGTTATTAGGATCGTTACTTGTGCTTCTTTGATTAGAATCATTTTAATAAGAGCCCTAACGATTCGTTTTTGTATTACTTAGCTAGATCGGTAACCTTCTATGTACGTATATTTATAAATATACGTAGAGTCAAGTTAATTCACATAATAGAGTCAAGTTAATTCACATTCGTTATTTTTAAACAGGGTAAAAATAAGTAGTAGTAAGTTTTTGTTTCCAGGTAAATTATATTTAAATATTGTGTTTCCACACATCTATATATTTTTTCATACTTCATATTACATTACCTATGTCTTTAAAACCATATGCAGAGCAATACTACGCGTACAAGGGAGAGGAGAAGAAATGCAACGTGCTGTTGAAAAGCATTAGTTGGTCCTTCACTAGATGCACATTGAATTTAAAACTTAAGTCATACAGTTTCGCGAAGCTTTCGAGCTTCTGCTATTGCTAATACAGATCCCCAGATTACACTACCGTAGTCCAATCACGACAGAATGGTTATTAACACTCCCAACGCGTGAATGCAATCTACTGTTGGGAACACACTAAAACGGAAAAGCAATCAAACTATCAATCTACGCAACCACTCCTATTACTACTATTCTGTTTGACATCCTAATTAACCTCATTCACACAGCGAAGAACCAAATAACCTTCGGACAAAGCCGCGAGGGATAAGCGTGGTAACGCCAACATTCACAGTCAACCAGTTGGTATCCGCTGCATATTACGAGCACAGTGGAGAGGCTAGAACGTGTCCTAATGCTGGTGCCTATAGAATAATATTCTAAAATGCACATGAAACGCTGTTTTCAAAAAGCATTTTAAGGAGTTAAATCCATTTCTATGCCAAAAAATGACTAATCTGAGCATTTTTACGTTTTATTTTTCAGATGAACGTATTCATATTTTTCATACATTTACGAATATGTCCACCATTAGTTTAAAAAAAGGAAAAAGCGTTTTTTTCTAAAACAATAGGTTCAATTGCAAAATTGCACATGGTGGATTGCGCACAATCTTACCTTTCCATTACTCGTTTCATCCCAATGCATTACTTACACACTAACACTTAAGTGCTCACTTATACATACATGTAATACACTACCACACATATCGAGACCACTCAGGAGTGAAGAGCGTGTCCCTGCTAGACAGTGCCCCGATATCTGGAGATATCTGGTTGGGAAAACCCCGAAAAGCGACGAATGTAACCATCCAGTGAGAAAAGAACCGCCACCTCCCGTGATAAAACATGCCTACACTTACGGGCTAATGTTGGTACCAGTTGACTACCGAAAGTCGAAGTAATCAATTGATCGATCATTAATATTTCACTTCCCCCTCCCATCACCGTGGGAATACACAGAAGAGCTATAACCTCAACGTGTAAAGAAAGGACTTAATATTGTTGCTGTCGGATGCACCACTGTTGTGGCGAAAATGCGCCTGATACTTCAATTTCAAATATTTCAATAGATCACATTTTTGGAAAGATATCGCGAGAATCTATCACCAGACCATGGACCTTGAAAGCAGGTTTTAAGGTCCTGTTGCGCACAGATTGTGATGTATTTGTAAAGTGAAAGAACAATAAATTTCTCATCACAAATTGAAAACTTCTTTGTTTTAAACCATTAATTGGTTATGATTGCTTGAGAGTAAAATAAACATAAAACAAATTTACCCTACAGAAATAATATTGGCACTAGATATTTCTTCGCACAAAAGAAGACAAAACCGTTTTCCATACTATATTCTGATTAAAACTACTCCAGTTCTATTTAAAATGATGATTTAACAATTATTTTTCGTATTCAACAAATAATTATTTTCCTTTTTTATCGCAATTGTGATATTTATTCTTTATTAATTTTCTGAATTATTTTCTATTTATCACAATAGAAAAAAATATTAGTGACAAAATACATGATGAGGGAAAAATTTTAATGTGAAGAGACTGACTTTCACTGACTTTCACTGACTGACTTTCAGTGAACCAGATAAAAAGTTCGAAAGACGAGTGTGAGAGACGGAGCAACAGGTAGATCAGGGATGCACACATAAAGAGAAGGAGTCATACAATTACCATGATAGAGAATAAAACAGAAATCGAAACAAGTCCAGACAAAAGAAAGGGGAGAGAGTGAAGGGGGAAAGAGATGGGAGTGAGTGACAAAAAGAGAAATTACGGTTTAAATGTCCTCTCTTCGTGGACCTACAACGTGCAAGCGATCTGCGTGTGTTTAAGAGCGGCCCCATCGGCTAATCCCCAGCGATACCCCCTCCCCCCCCTTTGACGCGCTCCAGCGCGCAGGTGCGAAGGGCCAAATGCGGGGCTCCGACGTAATGGCTCACTGCCTCCCGCCCGCGTTTTGTTATTCGATCCGGGCACGGCGAGGGCTTCCTCCACTTAACGCCATCACACATGGAGGGTGACAGGGGCAGGAATAGAGAGCGAAATGGAGAGGTCAGGAATGGAAGAGTCCGAGCACCTAGAGAGGCAAGGTGGTAGACCCGAAGAGACTTGCGCACAGAGAGAGATTGTGCCAGATGCATATTGAGGCACCGTAAGATGCATGTTAGGCACTGAAAGAGAGAAGGAGAGAGATTGAAAGAGAGGGATCGGAGAAAGTGTGGAAGTGATGTAAAGAAGGGATCAAAAAGAGAGAGGAAGGAAACGTGCGCAATATTAGGCAGTGGGAGGGAGGAGAAAGAGGGAAAGAGAGGCAAGCAGACTAAGTAAGAAATGAAAGGCATAGACAGAAAAGTAGAGAGACCTAGAGAAGTAGACTGACTCAGAGACTCATTGATGGAGACAAGCAGACACAGACACAGAGAAAGAGACACAAAACAGGAGACGTCGAAAGAAAGCCACGGATACATTCCGAGATATAGAAAGGGAGAAATAAAAGTATATTGCAGAAAAAATGGATACACAAATGATAGAGAAGGAAAGAATGATGGAAAGAGAGTAAGAGAAAGAGATAGAGAAGGAAGAAGGGATAACGAGAGTGGAGAAGAGCAAGAGAGATGATAATGATGAAACCTTAGTTATAAAAAAATACATAAAATATAAAGTCAGTTGCTACTGCAGAATTAATGTGAAAATCTCTATTTATGGCTAAAAATAGAAACATTCTTCCACAATTAAATACTTATTTTACACTAAATTCGGATCTTACATTCCACGCACTAAATAGTAACACATTACTTATAACACATTAATTTAATAATTTCTAATAATACATTAATAATCTTTCTGGACATCTGTTTTTATATGTTACTCCCTCTGTATGTCCGTCTCTCTGAGTCTAACATTTTGTTTCTATCGGTCTGTTTGTTTGCTTCCATTTATCTCTGCTTTAGTCTTTGAGCACAAAATGTCGTAGGGAAAAGGACATGCTTAATGTTGATGTTTTGTGCTTTGCTAGTACTTGGCAGTTCTGAAGAGAAGATGGAATTTATTGAAACGTGTAATATGTAATGTAAGATCTGAATTTAAAGTAAAAAGGGTATTAAGCACGGAAGATTATTTCTATTTCACTCTCCCACATTATACATAACCAATACACTCTATACTACAGAATTCTCCCAGTGTATAGTTCAAAAGAGTAAAATAATATTCAGCAAATAGTGAGAGGGGAGACAAGAGAGAGTAAGAAAGCGACAAAGAGTGTGAAAGAGAGGGGTAAGTTCTGTGAAAAAATTACGTAAAGGGGGAGAGAGGGACAAAGAAAGTGTGTGAGAGAGAGACGAAGAGTGTGTGAGAGGGGAAAAGAGTGTGTGAGAGCGAGAGTCAAAGATTGTGAGAGGAGCGAAGAGAGTAATGATGAGAAGGAAGAAAGTATGCAAATGGGGGAGGATAGCTTTAAATCTCGTGTTCAGAAGGGTTCACGCCATGCGACCCAGCGCGCTGAAGGAGCTGCGCTGCAGCAGCTGCACCTGCGTGGCAGCGAAGGCGCTTTGGCACCTGCGCCGGAGCGAGCGCGCGCGGCGGGGGCGTCTGCGCGAGCGCAGTGGTTCGCGTCGTTGCCCCAAGCGCGCGCGCTCCCCGCTGTTGCCGCCGAACACCTCGCGACTGCTGGCGTTTAACACTGCACAGGCGGCGATGCAATTCTACCCACACAACAGCGAGCACTCAAAATGACTACTAAAAGTAATCCTTTTTTTTTATTTTTTAACTGTATTTTATTTATTATCATATCATTTGCACAAGATTCCGCAATGTTGAGCAAACATTATTTCGATATCGGGAACCGATTAGAAGTTATGGAGTTACATATTTAGGACCGCCGAGACATTTTATTACACAATTCAGGAGTTAATTCGAGAACAAACAATGGTACATGGACCGTACGGAGTCTGGATGATTTGACAATGAGAGCTTGCGCCTTTTCTCGTCGTCCCAACCGCATTTGACTAGTGATGCTACAGAATGGCACAGATTTTCCCGTATTTTTTTTTCTATTTCCTTTCAACGAACTTGCCATATATTCTTGCCAGCTGCCATCTAATATCACCCAAAGTATATAT
>BOPP01000142.1:1994790-2018146 GCA_017312745.1 Gryllus bimaculatus
ATATTTTTATTATATATAATATATATGTATATATATATATAATATAAATTTTTATATTTTTTGTACATATAATTATAAGTATATTATTTGTTAATTAATAATATCTTTAAATTTTCACTTTCCTATTAGTAAAATGGAACTGTTATTCTCTAAGAATATTATCATGAACAGTAAAACCTTGTTCTAAATGACAATTTACTTTGAAGGAATTGTGAGCCATTTAAAGAAATGTTACCTTATGCGTTACTGAATTTCGAATCTAGAAGATTCTTTTAATAAAAACATTTAATAGCTATTCGAAAATCTTTATTCGCGAAGTCCAGTTTCAACTCCCCAATATACAAACAGTGTACACAAATTTGTTTTCCCTCGGAATATGACATATATAACAGCGGAGAATTTTGCAATATAGTACATTGCTGAGTTAACATTACTGCGCAACACGAACAAATACTCCCGAAATTCTCACGTTTACCGTTGACTAACTCTTTAAGGTAGTTGTATTAAGCACTATCCGTTCCGAAAAGTCTAAAAAACCAATTATTTTTTTGAACAGGTTTTTCGAAGCGAAAGGTGTTTGATGTTCCTGGACAAATGCGCCTAGATTTATGGGCTATGAGTTTATCTTTAAATGGTCCGTGACTGTTCAAAGAAAAACTTCATTATTACTAATACATTAGCAGCAAGTACACTCATCAACTATTAAATAATAGTGAACAAATTGCCCGTTGTCTTTAAAATATTAACAACTTGAGAAAACAAAGCAAAAAATATTAAATTAAATTTTGTAATTTAAAAAAAATAAATTACTGTGTTCATTGTGATCTCATATAGACTACATTTGAGCAACTAATCACTTACCCAAAAATGTAAAGAAAAAATTTGGCAAATCGGAGGGCTTGATGTAAAGTACCCCCAAAAATTTAAAAGAATGTTTTTCAAAAATCTCAAAGCTTTCACTCGAGCCAGATTGGACAGGAAGTTTCTATTCATTTGGGAAAAAAATCGTACCGTATGGGTTTAAGATCGCCTTCAGTGAATTGTTTCACCTAGTGCACCAGACCCAATTTAACTGTAACGTTTTTGACGCATCCTTTTTTCCGGTATCACAGGCTCCGCACAAAACGTGTATTTCTGTTCAAATCTCGAATATCGAGTTTTCTCGTCTGCAGCATTACATTACAGTTATCCTTATATCTACGCATAATACTCACGTATCGCTCTACGCTGGGAATGGTATAAAAAGAGCATCACCTTTTGTATCTGTTTACCCCATTCGTATAAGAGCTAGACGTCACTGAAAATACCCTTACATGCTACTATCTATCGGAATAAAACTCATAGATGCTCTAAATAATTATGTCGTTTCTGGCATTTACTCTCCATAGAACACATCTTCACATATAAAATTAGTTCATCTATATTCATTATAAATATAAATCAATAATATATTAGGCGCCAAACAGGGAATCTAACAAACTTAAACAGCAAGTCAAAATTACTGACTCCCCGCTTGTTCTGATGCTTCAATAGGGAGCGGGCTAACACCTTAGAATAGGCAACGACTAAGACAATCTTCTTTTACAAATTGCGTCTTTCCACTGTTTACTTGTGTTAGTGCTGTTACAATGATTTCACTGATTATATCTCCATTATATCATAAAATCCACCCATAGCCGCCAGTCATTAGCTCAAATGACTTTACAAAACTATTCTAGTAAAAAACTCATATATGGCTATACTAGTAGATCAATATTAATACATGAATAACGAATATAATCAACAATAACAACAACTACAACAACAACACAATTAATAATATTAATTAAGCAAATATAATAACAATAATGGCCAAAGAAGAAAGCGAAAAAACTGAAAACCGATCAACTGGTGCAAACCATGTTGCCAAATGTTTTTTCACTTGAAAACTCTTCTCCGTGACTTCAATGAAGACGCTATAAAATATCACAAATAAATATTATAACTTGAGTAGTAAAATGTATATTTTTATTTTTCGACTTGGGAATTGTGCGAAATAATTCAATTTTACAAAGTCAAGATTCACAACAAAAAGACTTATTTCTTCTGTGGTATTCCCCCGCTCAGTTTTATCCAAACATTTTGAACTCGTCTCACTTTTATATCTTAGTGTTAAAAATTGAAAATTTTCGATTTTTTGCATGCACCCCAATCCCCGACTTCCTAAAGGGTTCTCTTTATTTAGAAAATATTTAGAAAAAGAATTGTCTGTAGATTTACAAGCATTTGTTTTAGACACAGTAGGCAAGTACTCAAACAGAGTTTTTATTCTTATGAATTAAAACAACAACATTTTTACTCAATATTAAAATGTCATGTAGTTTAAAGTAAGTTACTGAAGTAAAAAACGTGAGGAGAAAGCGTCGAGTCCAAAGTACTTTCTTCAAGTTCATTAGTTGTCGATTGTACCGAGATTCCATTCACTTCTTCCTCTTCACGCATGTTACTTATTTCGGTATAATCCCAGTTATCATGTGTGCCTTGGCTCTGTTAGTTTTGAAGTGTTTATTTCATTGTCTGAGTTCACTCTCTTTGTATTGTAACTAAGCAAATGACAACAATGGTTCCAGACAGATACTAAAGCCACGGAATGTATTTTATTATATACGTATACCTGTGTGTGTAAACATTGATTGGTTTAAACAGCTCTACTACCAATTAAAGTCCAATCGTATTTATACTTTTTTACCAAAATAATAATAAAGGAGGATCATATAATGCGTGGAAAATAAAACTTCATGAAAAGCGCTGCATAAAATCAATTATCGTAAAAAATCTTATCTCATATACACTCATCGACCATCGTACTCCTTTTGTGATAATCGTTAGGTCGTTTTAAGCCTTAGGCGAAATATCGTACTCGTACCGTTAACCACAGCGTACGTGTAACACCACAGCTAACAAACAGCAGTGAATGTGACAAAGCGGAATTTACAGCCTTTAGCTCTGGTGGTATCTTCACCATTGCGTGCTGGCTGGTAGTATTAGCAAGAAATTCGTGTGAAGTGAAACAAACTCCTTGATTCTATTTTCATGGCGTATCCGGAGCAAAATTGTAGCTGCGTCACCGCCACGGCTTTCATCCCCAAACGAATAGGGCCCCATTTACGCCAACGCACAGCTACCCATGAACGATTCGTGACCCAGAGGCGGGCGGTGTCGCTACCCACGAGCGAGGGAGTTGGTGAACGAGCGATGTGTCTCAGCAAGCTGACTTCGCATTCGGGAGGCGACCGGGTTCAATCCCCGTGCCAAACCAATACCTGACCGCCGGTTTTCGTGGCTTTCCATCGTCGTCCCAGTGCGAATACTTTTGATGGTTCTACTAAATAGGCCGATGACGATCGTCGCTGCCATTTCTTAAACTACCTAGTCACGAAGGTTAAGCATAATCGACACATCGTGAGTGCCAATTGCCCTTGTAATAGGTTTGATACGCAATTGGAAATGTAATGGATAATACAAATACAAATTAGTCATGAATAAACCAAATCTCTGTTATACACAGAAATTTTATTGCCAATGAGTGCCTGCAGTTGGCAATTGGGAATTGTCTTTGCCTTGATTATATAGGTATATATTTAATCATAGCGTCGTTATAAAACATAACACATAACCTGACATCATGATAAATTTCAACTTCTTGGTTCATGGAATCTTGTACCTGTCACGCTTTTCCAAATTGGTCCAGTAATTCGTGCTCGATGTGGGTTTAGGATTGGCCTCACATACGAGAACCAGTTTATTCTGCATAGTTGGAAAATTCAAACTTTTCTATATTTGCAGGGCCATTTTGCCGTTTTGTGAAGTGACCTGTACCGAGTTTTTACTACTAATTAGTCCCCCTAAAATATGATATTCAGGGAACTTGTGACCGTTAATTTTCAAAAAAAATGTAGTGTGGTTTTGTGGAAAAAATAAACATTTAAACATTATCTTTTCGCTGACCTTTTCGAAAATGAAAAAAACTACCAAAAACTGGTTTTTTGGGATTTATTTAAATTTTCTGGCGGGACATTTAAAACCAATTTCAACGATTCAATTTACACCCACTAAAGGAAAACGTTTAAACCCAATCACCCCAAAAATTCCTTTAGGTTATCTGACCGGAGGAAGTTTTTTTCAGTTATAAAAAGTTTGTTAAAAGAATTGACATGGAATGGATATATTAAAGCATCTTGAATAAACCGATAACTATTTCACATTTTTTCTAGGGTTTCTATAAGAAATATTTTAATGTCAACAGTTTTTTAGCATACGACCATTAAAAAACATTTTTAAGATATAGAAATTAATATTTCTTGGGCAACACAAGCGTCAATTGTTACCGTTGGGCAATACAGATCCTTGATATTTTTTGTTATATTATATTATAAATATATTATTTGTTTATTAATAATATTAAATTTTCACTTTCCTATTAGTAAAATGGAACTGTTATTTTAAGAATATTAATGAACAGTAAAACCTTGTTCTAAATGACAATTTCTTTGAAGAATTGTGAGCCATTTTAAAGAAAATGTTACTTATGCGTTACTGTAATTTCGAAATTAGAAGATCTTTTTAATAAAAAATTGAAGTATTCGAAAATCTTTATTCGAAGTCAGTTTAACTCCCAAATACAACAGTGTACACAAATTTGTGGAAATGACATATTAACAGCGTGAGAAATTTTGCAAAATAGTACATTTGAGTAATTACTGCGCAAAAACGAAATACCCCGAAATTAACTTTCCGTTATATTTAAGGGTGTAATTAGCACTATCCGTTCGAAAAGTCTAAAAAACAAATTTGAACAGTTTTTTGAGGAAATGGTGTTTGAGTGGTTCTGAAAATGCGCAATTTTGGGATAGTTTTCACATAAATGGTCGACTGTTCAAGAAACTTCATATTACAATAATTAGAGCAAGTACACTCATCAATATAATAATGTGAACAAATTGCCGCTTGTTTAAATATTAACAACTTGAGAAACAAAGCAAAAATATTAAATTTTTGTAATTAAAAAAATAATATGTGTTCATGTGATCTCATAGACTACATTTAGCACTATCACTACCAAAAATGTAAAGAAAAAAATTTGGCAAATCCGGAGGGCTTGATGTAAAGTACCCCCAAAATTTAAAGAATGTTTTTCAAAATCTCAAAGCTTTCACTCGAGCCAGATGGACAGGAGTTTCTTCAATTGGGAAAAAAATCGTACGTATGGTTTAGACGCTAGTAATGTTCACAGTCGCACAGACATACTGACGTTTTGACGCCTTTTTCGGTATCACAGGCCCCAAAACGTGTATTTCTGTTCAAATCTCGAAATCGATTTTCCGCAGCATTACATAAGTTTCCCTATATTACGCATAATACTCCGTACGTACGCGGGAAGGTAAAAAGAGCAGTCATTTTGACTGTTACCCTCGTTGAAGATAGACCATGAAGAATTAGCTACTATCTCGAAAACTAAGATGTCTAAATAATTATGTTTTGGCATTTTATAGAACATCCTCAAATATTAAAAGTCACTATATATTATAAATATAAATCAATAAATATAGGACCAAAAGGAATCTAAAACTTAAAAGCAGTCAAAATTACTGCTCCCCTTGTTCTGATGTTAATAGGAGGGGGCTACACCTAGAATAGGCAACGAAAGCAATTCTTTTACAATGCGTCTTCCACTGTTTCTTGTGTAGCATGTTAATGTTTCCTATATATCCACAACAAAAGCCGCAGTCATTAAGCAATGACTTAAAACTATTTTGTAAAACTATTATACTAGTAGATAATATTAATAATAATAAGAATAATAACAATAACAACAACTACAACAACAACAACAATAATAATAATAATAACAATAATAACAATAATGGGCAAAAGAAGAAGAGCGAAAACTTGAAAACCGATCAACTGGTCAAACCATGTTGCAAATGTTTTTTCACTTGAAAACTCTTCTCCGTGACTTCAATGAAGACGCTATAAAATATCAAAATAAATATTTATAACTTGAGTAGTAAAATGTATATTTTATTTTTCGACTTGGAATTGATGCGAAATAATTCAATTTTACAAGCAAGATTCACAAACAAAATAGACTTATTTCTTCTGTGGTATTCGCAGTTTTATCCAAACATTTGAACATCGTCTCACTTTTATATCTAGTGTTAAAAATTGAAATTTTCGATTTTTTGCATCATCAAATCGATGTTCTAAAGGGTTCTCTTTATTTAGAAAATATTTAGAAAGAATGTCTGTAAGATTTACAAGCATTTGTTTTAGACACAGTAGGCAAGTACTCAAACAGATTTTTTATTCTATGAAATTAAAACAACAAACATTTTTACTAATATAAAATGTCATTAGTTAAGTAAGTTACTGAATAAAAACGTGAGGAGAGCGTGAGTCAAAGTACTTTCTTCAAGTTCATTAGTGTCGATTGTACCGAGATTCATTCACTTCTTCCTCTTCCACGAATGTTACTTATTCGGTTATAATCCCAGTTATCATGTGTGCTTGGCTCTGTAGTTTTGAAAGTGTTTATTTCATGTCTGATTCACTCTCTTTTGTATTAACTAAAGCAATGACCAACAATGGCTTCAGACAGATACTAAAGCACGGAATGTATTTTATATATATACGTATACCTGTGTGTGTAAACTTGATTGGTAAAACAGCTCTACTACAATAAAGTCAATCGTATTGACTACTTTTACAAAATAATTAATAAGAGGATCATATAATGCGTGGAAAATAAAACTTCAATGAAAAGCGTGATAAAAATCATTATCGTAAAAATCTATCTCATTAGCACTCATCGCATCGTACTCCTTTTTGTGATAATCGTAGGTCGTGTAACCTAGCGAAATATCGTACTCGTACGTTAACACAGCGTACGTGTAACACCACAGCTAACAAACAGCAGTGTGTGACAAAAGCGGAATTACGCCTTTAGCTCTGGTGGTGATTTCACCATTGCGTGCTGGCGTGGACTAGTATTAGCAAGAAATTCGTGAAGTGAAACAAAACTCCTGATTCTATTTACATGGCGTAATCCGGAGCAAATTGTAGCTGCCGTCACCGCCACGGCTTTCATCCCCAAACGATAGGGCCCCATTTACGGCAACGCACAGCTACCCCATGAACGATCCGTGGACCAGAGGCGGGGTGTCGATACCCACCGAGCGAGGAGTTGTGAACCGAGCGATGTGTCTCAGGGCAAGCTGACTTCGCATTCGGGAGGCCCGGGTTCAATCCCCGTGCCAACCATCCTGACCGCGGTTTTCGTGGTTTCCATCGGTCGTCCAGGCGAATACTTTGATGGTTCTACTAAAAGGCCATGACGACGTCGCTAGCCAATTTCGTTAACTACGTAGTCACGAAGGTTAAGCATAATTCGACACATCGTGAGGCCAATTGCCCTTGTAATGGTGATACGCAATTGGAAATGTAATGGATAATACAAATACAAATTAGTCATGAATAAACAAATCTCTGTTATACCAGAAATTTTATATGCACAATGAGTCTGCAGTTTGGCATTGGGAATTGTCTTTGCTTGATTATATAGGTATTATTTAATCATAGCGTTCGTTATAAACATAACACATAACCTGACATCATGATAAGATTTCAACTTCTTTTTCATGAATTTCATACCTGTCACCTTTCCAAAATTGTCCAGTAATTCGTGCTCGATGTGGTAGATTGCCTCACATACGAGAACCAGTTTATTCTGATAGTTGGAAAAATTCAACTTTTCCTATATATTGCAGGCCATTTTGCCGTTTGTGAAGTGACCGTACGAGTTTTTACTACTAATATCTAAAATATGATATCAGAACTTGTGACGTAATTTCAAAATGTATTGTGTTTGTGGAAAATAACATTAACATTCTTTTCGCTGATCTTTCGAAATGAAAACTACATAATGGTGGATTTATTAAAATCTGACATAAACATTCAACGATTCATACACACTAAGAAACGTTACAATCACAAAATCCTTAGGTATCTGCCGGAGAGTTCAGTATAAAGTTTTTAAAAGAATTGAATGAATTGATAATATTAAGCATCTTGAATAAACCGAAACTATTTCACATTTTTCTAGGTTCTATAAGAAATATTTTAATGTCAACAGTTTTTAGCAGTACGACAATTTAAAAAATACATTTTAAAATATAGAAATTAAATATTCTGGGCAACACAGCGTATTGTTACGTTGGGCAATACAGCGGTAAGTTGAAAATTACTGGAATTTACTTAAACTTCAAACCAATACCAGTAATAAAATAATACTAATTAAGCAGTTCTTTTTCTAATTAATTTTTTAATTTCCTGTTTTTATGACAATGAAAAATTTGAGAAAGGTTGTGTCTCACAAGAAACTCTGCAGTTATTAAATATAACAACAAATGCAAAGCACGAAAATCAGTGCATCATGATTTAGCAAACACATGATTCCAGACTGTGGAAGGAATATGTTAACAAAGCGAATCAATATCAAATAGAGAATAGCAAGTGTTATAACAATCGATTCTACAGATTGTATACGCCTCCATGCTATCTTTCACGTGGAAAGCAGTCTTGCGTTTTGCTGACCATACCACTAGCGCCAGACGTTCTCCAAACATTACGGTAAGTGAAAGCCGTGTACTGAATCATCAACAAGCGAATGGATGTTTGACTATCGAGAAGCAGTATCGATCCAGCTTCTCGTGTTACCTGAGGTGCAAATCCATACGTGCGGTATGAGCATGACTACCTGCTTCCCGTTCAAGAACAGAGTCTACGCACGAGACTGTAATATGTGCTCTAAACATATATCTATATCTATATCTATATCTATATCTATATCTATATCTATATCTATATCTATATCTATATCTATATCTATATATATATATATATATATATATATATATATATATAACTAAAAATATTAGTACATGTTACGTAATATAGTTAATTTCTTTATTGAATTTCATGTATGAAAGATAAATGGTAAAAAAGGTAATTAAACTTCGATTTTTAAAATTTGATTTCGATTCAGTTTTATATTATTGGATATACTTAAGTAATATTTCAAGTATCTAACCCTCAAAGCCCTATACAAGCCCCCAACATATCCAACCCTTCAAGTCTCTTCTGTCAAACCAAATATATTTTTCAAACTATATTTCTATATACGTATTGCTATCATTTTCTGTACGAGACGACTTTTGATTTGATGTATCATTATGATCGGTGTGATTGTTACATTATTATAGCCACTGTTTGCCATAGTTTTTATGCTTTGTATACTGTTTCACTTGTGAATCACGACGCTACCGTGAAAATATAAGGCAGAAATCATATAAAAGAGATATCTACGTTACCCATAGGGAACTACAATACATACTACTAATACCTGATGCGAATTATATGAAGTCTATTCCCTACTATGCCTCAACCTTCCCTTTGAGAGACGTCGTATTGTTTCATTAAATATCCATAAACTCGGGAAAAATCCAGAAACAATGAAACTGTTTTGATTTTGACTGAGAAATGGGAAAACTGATTGTGTTATTCCACTTAATCTCAAGCAAATTCTGACGTACTGACTGAATTCGTATACTCAGCATCTCTTCCACAGCCATCACTACTCAGGTCTTCGAAGGCTCCAGGCGATATTAAAGTTCCATAGGAGAGGCCGCACGCCATTAAGTATTTGTTATTTGCATTTGCTGCCATGGAGCAGCAGCTTTCTTGATATGTAAAAATGTAACTGTTCAAATTCTACGATATTGTAGTATTCGTAAATAAGTTAAATATTTGTTAAAATATTTAATTTAGTGCAGTATTAAAGGAGAGAATTTTCTTCGTTTTTCTTAAACGGTGAGCGTCCTACTTTTTGAAAAATTATTTTGAGTTTTCGTTCAGCAGGAGTTTTGGAATATCAGGCCTCACAAAAAATGAAAAATGACCATTTTTGCCGCAGAATTAGAATATTTTCTCTACAGTACGTACGTAATATGCGAGAAAGTAAAAATTACTGTTACCCAGCACACTCAAATACCTCTACGGAAGCTTTCCTACAGAATTGTCGGCATTTTCCGAGAGCTCGCTCCGCCCGATGATACAGTAGCTCTCGCATCTGCATTGCGAATTTCACCCCTTTATCTCTTTACGGAGCCACCTCACACCCTCTCCTACATCCATAATTTCCTCGCGGGCAGGTCATACGTTAGCACGCCGAGACATTATTGCAAGTGAGTTGGCAGCCCTGGCGACGACGCTGCAACAACGCGACCGGTGAATGGGTGAGGCTGTCGCGATATCTGGCGCGTGATTCTGGAAATTAATTATCCACTAACCCTGCGCTCTGTAGTATTCCAAGACAATTAATTTTGTTTCGCTCCTGCTAGATGAAGGTGGGTGCGAGGAAGATAATTTTCATATGTGAACAGTAGAGACGGGAAAAGGTTTTATCGTTAGATTATTTTGATTTTCCCCTGGAGCGTATAAGATATAATCACAAGTAATACAAATAAATGAATTCATTTAATGTGGAAAATTTGATATGAAAGCTGATTACGGCCTTCGAATAGCATTGGTATTAGTAAGTTGCCGAGACACAAAAAACTTGCAAAACAAAATTGTTTTTGTTAAACAACCTTAATTGCACATACGCATCGTTAATTGTCATGTGAGTCTTTCAAACGTACATATAGAGGGTTAACTTTCTAATGTCAGCAATTGGCTACACGCAGCATAACTTCACTTTGGTTTTAGTATTTATACTCGCAAATTTATGCTCAAGTGGAACTTTGTGTTGAATGAACGCAAAGGAATTTTTGAGCTGACGATTACCTTAAATTTGTTATATTATTGGTCTACAATAGTAAATCACATATTTACGAATATATTATTTTTCGGAATTGTTGTGTGCATTTCATTACTTCATGATTATGAATGGTGATTTTTTTAAGTTTTTTAAAAAAACACCTATACAGCCAGGTATCTCCCATCAGCGGGGACCGCTCCATCTGAAAAAATGTTCTAATCTCCCTCCCTGTGATAGTGTTGTGCATGAAAGTATCAGTGTGTGTAAGGGCTGAGGATAAGACAAGAAAGAGGAAGGAAATATCACTCGCCGTAAGCAATTGTTAGAGTATTGCTCCGGCATTCGCCTCAAGTTGAACGGAGAAACCACGGAAAGCTTCCGACCAGAGCAACTGGGTAGGAATCTCTTTCAAAGAGTGGCGAAAATCCGGCTAACGTTGAGACTCGAATTCTAGGACCTCTCGATGAGAAGCACTGCAGAGACATCAATGATGCCCTGAGCCATCTCAGCCTGTTTTATGGAACTGAGAAGGCCGAATCGATGATAGTGTTTTGAACATACTAAGTTAGAGCAGTATTGATTATTCGAGGTGTACTTTTTATGTGTTTAAATCTACGGGAGGAAATGAAATTCACTTGATAACGACCAATCTCCAACAATACAAATTCGTTTGTCTTTTTTTAATCAGAAATAGGCATGGAAAAACGAGGGGAAGAAAGAATGTATTAACATATTTAAGGAAAGTCTACTCTCACCGAATGAAATTCAACCATTTAGATTTTATCTAATTCAATCAGCTTAAGAGAGTACTCTGAAATACTCTCGGATACTCTTGAATACAGGAAAATACTCTTGAGTATTGGAAAACTGATACGAATGCAAACGGAAATTCTCGAATGATTTCAATCCTCAAGTTTTATAAGAAAAAGTCACATTTGTACTCTACCATATGTAAATAAAACCTTAACTATTTGAATAGTTAAAAAAACTAATTCAATTACAAAATTTGAGGTGTTGCGTCAATTAAATGATCAAATATTTAAACATTCAGTACCAAAGTTCCATTACCTCAATTCAATTCCAAAGTCAACTATTAAGTATGTACGAGTATTTGGGATTATTATACAATGTGTATTTCATTATTTAGTAAATTACTATATTATGTATTTTCGATTATTATACTATTAATTATGTATTTCAGATTATTATATTATTATGAATGTATTTTAAACTTCCGCGTTTTGTAAGTAAATAGCAGTTTCAAAACCGATAGAACACGGAATAGCATGCGTGGTTTGCTAGTGAGAATAACGCAAGACAATATCTTTCGGACAGGCGAGGTGAATGTTGCCACTGCAATGTGTCTGTCCGAAAGGTGCTACAGATTGAGCCCGGCCTTGACGAATTTTCGACAATAACTATGTCTGTACAAGGATGCCGGTGACCAGATGCTCCGGTTGGTAGTTCCCTTTGTCTCTCTGATCAATATCAGCCAATGATGGAACCGCAATAAACGGATCCGTGGTCTTGCCGTCCTCATCGCACTTCTTCCCTGACACACCGTACATTTACTTACATTACACTACCATACATGTCTTATGTCACCGCAGTGTCTCTGATCGCGAATAAGACTTCCCCCACGAGATATTATATGCCCTTCATTTACGTGGCTAATGGTCATAGTAATTGGAAGCACGACAATACCAACCAACCTATGTCTTATCGTTTGTCACATTGCGTTTGGTTTATAGTGTCGGGCAAATCAATAGAGGAGGAAGAAGGAGTCAGAAGAGGGTTGGAGGGGGAGAGGAGTTCAGAAGTGGATCGGAGGGAGCGATCGATGCAAAAACTCGGAGCAGCAAAAGAAAACCGTTCGCATGACTGCCAACACTGTTTTCTTTTTCGAAATAGGAATATACCTACTAAAAATATCTCATTCTCAAAAGAACACCTATATCAAGTAAAAACAACAAATTAACTACTACGTCGCTGCACCCCACGTCGCGATGTTTATATTTCCGGTCCTGCTCTCATCGCAAGTGGTGCCAGCTCTGTTCAGCCGGTGCCAGCCTGTTCTTTGCTCATTCCGTTTCGCAATCTTGCTTTCGCCGGCGGTCAAATTTCTACAGCCGAGTGCTTCGACATTCGTCGCGAGCGCTCCTTAGAAGGGGGAGTGGCGCCGCGGTGGATTTGGGACGGAGACGGGACGCGACGGAGAAAGCAGGATGACAGTAGGTTCGAAAAGTCGAGGTCGGGGCCGGAGGATGGATGGAGGGAGGGAAGGAAGGGCGAGGCTCAAGGACGCCAACAGAGGAAGGGTCGGGTAAGGAGACATAAGGCGTGGTTGGAGAGCGGAAAACAAAGTCGGAGGAAGTGGTGTTAGAGTTGAGTCAGTGGGTGGTTGGAGGGTTGGGGGAATCGGCAGATAGTCGGAGGGGATTTGTTGGTGGTCGGGGTTCGGAGATGGTCAGAGGGGGCCGGTGGGCTGTGGGTGGGGGTATCGGTTTGAGTAAGAGGGAGTCGAAGGGAGGGGAGTGCTAGAGTGAAGGAGCGTAAGGCGAGTGGGTGAAGTAGTGCGGGCGGAGAAAGGTCACAGTGCAGGAGAGAGTGTCTGTGGGGCGGCGAGGCAGACGAGAGGTCTGGGCGGAGGGAGCGACGAGAAGTTGCAGTGAGAGGACCGGGTGGGAAAGCGCGGCGAATATAGATAGTTCTGAGCGGCAGTGGTGATGGGGACATGGCCAAAGGGCAAACTTGGATTTCGGCATTGGAAGGGTGGGATCAGGATTGGAGAGACTCTTCGGAGGACGGTAGGGAAGGTGATGTCAAGTCAGATTGCAAGGGGATAAATGACGTTTCCTAGAAGGTTCAGGATCAGTGGCTGTGATCAGAAAGCGGCGTTGAGAAGCGCGGGAGTTTGTTGCAGAGTGAGGGAGAGAGCTTCACGGAGGAGATGGATCTGAAGGGCGAACAAAGGCCATTCGATGAGGGCGACGGAGAGTGCAGCGCGGAGGGATGGGGGCTGTAGTTCTGGGCGGAGGTGGGTGGGAGGTAGAAGGATTTGACGGATAGATCAGGATCAAAAGGCGGTGTCAAAGGGCAAGGATGGGTTTTGGAGGAGTGGGATGATCTGGATCAGACTGAAATACCGGATTGATTGGAAGATTGATTGAAGTCATCTGTTCTGATCACTAGACCTGTCTGTGTTGTGTGCGCTTTCATCACGGGAGGGTAATGTGTTCCCTGCTCGCTGCGTGGTGAGGAGAACTAGTTGCCTTGCAAAAGGATTATTCCCTCTCGGTATGTCTCTCAGCATCGTTGCTGCAGGGACAAGTTCTAAGTTTTTAACTTGTGTCTCATCAAGTGTGGTAGTGAAGTTCATGAAAGTGAGTCTGAAAGGGGGTGCGGAGAAAGGAAAGATGGCGCGCGATGGGTGGCCCGTTTGTTAGGGTACTGCTCCAACATTCTCCTGGTGTTGGTTGGAGAAACCACGGAAAGCTTCAGATTAGAGCAGCCGGTGGCTAGAATTCTCTTCCAGACAACGACCTATCTGTGTAGCTAAAGACGAAAATCCTGCCAGTGTGGGGCTTTTAACCCTAGAACCTCGTGGACAGCGGCCTAGAAGAGGCGCGGGGACGGGACGGACGGGTGAAGGCTGTAGCATGGTGGGGGGAGGGCGGTTCCGCATCAAGAAGCAGGGCTTCCTTCGCCCGTTTCCGCTGGAACGGGTCTTCAGTCGCGTTTACGCTCCGCAGGGCCGAGACCGACAGCGCGCGGCGCCGGCGAACCGGAAAACGATTCGTTCGTCGTCCCCGCCATCTGGGCGCGGGCGCGGGGCGGGGGCGGGGGCGGGTGCGGGAAGGGCTCCCGCCCTGAGAGGGGAGGGAGCGAAGGGCAACGGAAGAAACAGAGAGGAAGGGAGTGGAAAATGGAACAGAAACTAGCAACAATGACAATATAACATAACTGGGGAGTGTAGAAAAGAATATAATAATGAGAAAAACGTAACAAGGTGAGTAGATAAATAAGAGAGAAAGAGAGCGAGAGTGAAAGAAGTAGAAAGAGAAAGAGGGAGAGAGAAAAAGGGAAAGAGGGAGAGAGAGAGAGAAAGAAACGTATAAGCTATCTCTGAGACAAAGTCAAACGTTGTGAGAAACGTTGTGAAAAGATTGTGAGAAAAAGAGAGAAATTAGGAAAAGAAAGAATGAGTGTGTCAGTGAAAGGAAGATACAAAACGTAACGTCTAAGACGAAAAAAGTGATAAATAATATGATACGCATAAAAGTTCAGGGAAGTAGGAAGAAATGGATAAAGATAAGAAAAGAAGAGAATATGTGTGTAAGAGGGAGACAAGAGAGAAAAACGGGAAGAGAAAGAGAGATCGAGAGAAAAAGCATTGTAAAGGAGTACCGCTTTTCAGGTTTTTAGTAATTGTCTATATTTTTCCGTAGGTAAGATCACAGTGTTTTTTAAACAATCTAAAGATGTATAAAATTTAACATTCAGTATTAAATTTTGTTCACTCCCTTTTTTTCTTATTCACATATTTTAAAAATTTAAAATATGTTTTTATAGTATACTCATAACTGTATTGTGCTGTAGTTCACGATTTATCTCAAATGTGTTTTTAAAAGTGTTAGACTTTCACTCTCACACAGTGGCCTTTCCTTCTTAATTGCTTCTTTTTTCTAAATCAATTTTATCTGGTCTATAATATTTCTACGTCGACAATTAATATAAATATTTTATTTCTACACACCTTTAAAATATTGATATGACGAGATACTTCAAATAATCAAAAGTGTCGTTAACAGAAAACGGACAGGAAAGCCTGATTTCTAGTAAATGAATTGATAGTTGCTGAAATCTTTTTATTCCAAACATTTTGAAAAATTAAAATAGAATGATGCATTTGTTTACAAAAATGAACAATAAAATAACAAATATTAAATTTGTAGTTCGTATATCACCAGTAACGTACCATTTATTCCTCGTCCCACTTCGCCAGATGCCGCACCCTTGACCCTTGGCGGTCCCGTACTGTTCGGGCCCTTCCTGTCCCCTGGTCCCTTTTCCTCCTCTTTTCTCGTCCCCTCCTCTTCCAGTCCGTCCCGTTCTCTCCCATACCGCTTCATCCCATCCTTGCGGTCCCGTTTCCTTCAATTCCTTTCAGTCCTTTTCCATCCGGCTCCGTTCCGTTTCGTCCCGTCTACTCCGCCCCCGCCCTTTCTGTCCCTTCTGGTCATTTCCCGTTGTATGCTGCCCTTCCGACGGTTTCATCCTATCGGATTTGGTGCTTTAGGTGTTGTTCACTTCTGATCCGCCATAGTCGGTCTTTCCAGACCAGTCTTTTTGGGCCACGTCCGATACGGTCTTTGTCGATCCCAGCCCTTCCGATCCTGTTTCCTGCAATTCCGTCCCGCCATTCTCCTCTTGACGAATGATGCCCCTACAGGTCACGTGGTTTTCCTCTCCCTCCGGGCTGTGCCCCACCCCGCCCCTTTCTGTTTCAACGGCCGTCAGAGTATCGGCGCCTGCAAGCGCCTCCTTGAGCGCGCAGGCAGCCCAAGCCGCCTGGAACACATTCCGGCCCGAGGAGCGGGCGGCGCACGCCGACAAATGAGCGACGAGGGCGCCAGTCGGCGCGCGCGGCGGCGAGTTTGAGAAACTTGGGCTCCGGCTTCTCCGCCCACTTCCCGATCACCCGCCCCCGCGCCACCTTGCCCCCTCCCCCTTGCTGCTCCCGCTCCCTGGCCTCGCTTGGGCATTGGCACTCGCAGGCAGCGTTGCCTCAAGGGCTGGGGGGGGGGGCGTTTGCATTCCACCCGACACCCACGTAACGACGTACAGTGAAAAGAAACCAACCGGACACTGTCGAAAACAAAATGCCAGCAAAAATACTCGTAGTCACCTTTACAGACGACAAACCGCCTTACATAAAGCATTACTGTTGTCACTACTAGTCTTTTTGATCGGTTGGTGTTAGTGTTCGAATTCTGGCCGTGGTGGATTGTCGACACTGGTTAAGTAGCAAATTAAGCCACTCTGTGGACGAAAATTCCAGTAAACGGCTGCTCTCGTATGCAATTTTCCTTGGTTTCTTCAATAGTATGTCGTTTGTACCAGTTGCTGATCACAAGAACTGAATCAATCGAAAAATCAATCCCTTGATGACAAGAAGTGAAAAAATACCTTTTTGCTCATGGAATGTAAGCTATTGTGATGAATGAATTATACTAAAAGGCCGGGTGACATATACAAAAGAATTTAAAAATAGTGCAAATAAAGTAGCTCTGACACTGAAAGTCAATTTGATGGGACATTCAGAATACTTAGTATCTCCATCCAGAACGAACACTTTTAACAAGTTCAACATTTATATATCTTGTAAAAAGATCTTGTCCACCATCCAAATTAATCTTGTATATCTCAATTCAGAATGAACACTTGCACGAAGTTCGATATTCATGTATCTCCCATAAAAAGCATATTTATCAGTGATAAGAACCTTCCATACTTGACTCATATTTCACAAGACCGTTCTGAAATATTCGTTGCACGAAACTTATAGATTTTTGTAGATTTTTCCGTTTCTTTTTCCATTTAAAAAAAGCAAACATATTTAACTAGCAAAACCACATCTATTGGATTGTTTGAGACAGTAAACTGCAAGAACATAAAACAAATGGTGACAAAATAAATGAAAACTGGTCCAAAATACATCGATTAAATTGCCAAGTATTATTAAAATTTGCATTTCATGCCTGCCCCATGCACTAAAATGTATCATCCATTTCTAGTAATTGAAATTTACTAATTAATGATATTTTAATATTTATAAAACTGGTTGAAGTAACAAATAAATGTTACGCTCAGTTTAATTAATATTGGGAATGTACCGTTCCTTAATTTCACATTCTAAATAATGTGATATTTCATATCCAAGGATATAATGAATTTTTTATTCTCTTTTCATGAAGAAATGATGCTTATACCTGTTAATAGATAGACACCTTTTTGATGTACTGTAACTCTGGAAATGCACGTTGAAATTTCTGAATTTTCGAAAATTGGAAGTTTAAAATTTGTTCGTCGTTTTCCTACAACAACATTATTGAAAATAGAGATTTCACTTAATGAAATCTATTCTTCAAAGGTAGATCTTGACATAAAATTATATACAATTTTTCAAAAATATGAATAGTTTTTGAAAAAAAGTTGCGTGAACTCCACGCAAATTTAAACAAATATTGTACACGTAGGATTCCGCGACTCGAATTCATGACTTCTCGGACAGCCTAGAAGTCTTAAACAATTATTTTCAAAAACTGTTCCAAATGTTTTATGAAGCTCTTCCTCAGTGGTATTTCCTTAGACTCCAACAATCGATAATGTTTTTCATATGTTTGTTTGGTACTGCTGACTATATTAAACAATGTTTCTCAGGTTGACGACTTTTAACATTTGATCGTGATGTCAACCGTACGAATGTAAATTACACACTAAAATATTTTTTGATGAGTAAATATAATTTATTATGAGAGAAACGGACGATATTAAAACATCATATATGCTTACGTAAAATAAAAAAAAACATTTTTTAAAGATGTGATAGGGAGGCACTGCTCTCTCTGATACGTTTCAAGAACGTTGTTCGGATAATGTTTAAATGGTGAACCTTAAGTCATCAGACACTCTTTCTCACCAAAATAAATGTAAAGAATACAAATTAGAAGAACACAACTAAATAGTAGCAAAGACTACCTAATACAATAGATATTTTACAAAAATCTAGCAACGTAGAAGACCAACAGCAAATTACTAATCGTTTAAGTTCTTACGATTCGAGTCCCGTAGGTGAATGATTTTTGATACTGAGTTTATTGCTAGGCTAGAACCAACCTTTATGTGAAGAAATGTAGCAGTTGGCTAATCTGATTGGTAGATTTTCGTGCTTTTCTCGAACCCGACAATTTTACGTTTTCTATGTCGTTGATACGATGAAAGTGTTTTCGTTGACATTTTCTGGTCTTTACGTCCATTTGTGAACATTACTACCGCCTAAACCCTTCTCACAATTATTTCGAAAAATGGCATTCACCGATTGATCTGAAAGACGTTGCGATCTATCGAATTTTAAATCAATATTTAAATAAAAGGAAATGTGTTAATGTCTGTTGCATGCAGACGCAAACACTACTCGACCGATTTATCTGATATTTTTACATTTCGTTCTTATTACTAGTAGGGCTTTTTAAAGAGTAGTTTGAATTGAATAGAACATGTAGAGGCGTTGTTCTTTCAAAGCTAATCGACGAGATGGGCCCTACGTTTTCAAAGGACTTTGCTTGAAGTGTAATCATGAGGTGTTTCGAATATTTCATTTTACTTTCTCGCTACGGAGTAGAGAGAAATTAATGTAATGCTGCGGGAAAAGGGCAAATTTTCGGCACGAAAACTCTTATTATAGGGCCACTTGTCATGAACAAGACGATAAATCTAGTTGCTAAATTTAGAAAAAAAATCTCTAACACGTTTTGTAATCAGAATCTATGTTTTGTGGGTTCTTGATAACGATATATCGAATGACGGCAAGATACCGGCCCTCCGCAACTTCACTTCTGTTTGATTGATCGGGAAATCTCCAAAATTGAGATTCACCAACCAATCTGGTTGATGTCGCGGTCCCTTGCATTTGAAACCGAGATTTTAATTTTGAGTGGTACTTTCCATGAGACCCTGGGACATTTCCAAACTGTCCAAAAAATTGGCTCCATCGTTTTGATTGTTTTATTGATGAACATTGTGAAGGACGTTTCAGAGAATTGTGCAGGTCGCATGTCCTTTAAAAACCTTGATTTTTCAAAAATTCAATTTTTTTCGGAATCTTCCTAGAGTATTTTGCAGATAGAGATTTCTTCCGTTAGTGAAATTTTTTCCTTAAAGACTGGTTTTGAAATACAGCCATGTGCAAGTTTTTGAAAATTTGAGTACTTTTTCCGTAATTTTGCGTGAAAATACGGTCGAGAAATCACCACTAGTTGTAAATGAAGAGAAGTACGGATAGTAAAGTTTAGTTAATACATAGTTCATCTTGTAACTTGAATTTAATTTAATTAATACACTTCAATAGCAAAGTAATGCCGGGAGCGCTAGTGAATAATATAATTTTCATAAGACAAGAGCAAAATGTTTTCTTTCGTTTTAAAAAAGGCACAATGGCACGCTACTGATGTATAGCTGGATAAGTCACACATCTTAACTGTTCTTTTTCAATAAGCTGTATTGTTTTGGTCACATGAAAAGGTCATTAGCGACCATAATCCAAACTGTTGTATTAAATATATACACTTAGTATCCAGCACATGTTATGGAGGGTGATATAGGTTGCAAGGGGCGATAATAATGGTAAAAAGAAGTTTTGAAAGTTGAGTGTATGTACGCAGATCTTTATCAGCGTTCCGGAGACATGACTAATCAAAATATTTACCACTTTTGTAAAGTAAAACGCTAATTGTATCATAGTGGCAAAACATTGTAAACTGGACTTTCTTTTTTCGTATTTTGCTAAATAAGTGTTCACGCATCATCAATAAGTATCTGCGGGCGAGTCACCTCCGTTGTTGGGCAATTCTCTTACTCTGTTCCGCGTTTGTTGGAGTCGCTTGTTGCAGCAACGAGGCCGCTTGGCGGAAGCGATATGGGCTTTGCGGCCGAGGGCTTCCGGCCTTCCTCCTGACCACGCAGCGCTCTCACGGCCGACGGAAACAACAGAGCCAAAATCAAAACACCGGCTTAGGCGGATCAGGACGTCAACTGATGGGCCTCCGACAAAGAGGTTCAAGGATTCGACTGGACAAGGAATTTCTAGGCCTAGCTAGATGGCTGGGTCGAGTTCAGCCGTTGTCAGGAGGAGAATTCTAGCGGCTTCCTGCTCTGATCAGTTGTTTTCAGAGGGTTAACTTATCAACACCACCCGGATGTCGGAGCAGTAGCCCCCAAAACGGACCACGGACCACGCACGATCTTTTCTTTCTCATCCTATCCTCACCCCTTACTTACACACATGTACACTAACATGCGCTCCACCACCACACACGTTAGGAGACCAGTCGTGAGCTTAGAGATCGTTCCTGCTCAGGCAGTGCTTCTCTGGTGAGAGATACTTGGATGAGAAAACCAATCTAGCTGTCGTGTAGGTCGGACCCGAATCTCGTCATTAATCAAGGGAAGATCACCGCCACCTATCGCAATTGAATACGAACTACACTTGCAGTACGAATAACATTCGCAGTTGACACTCCGAAATCGCTAATCAATGACGAAAACAACCCACTAATATGGCAAAATATGGCTAATGTGGCAAAATGTTGCGCTTCTGTAACAATTTGTTGACACGAGTTACCAGCTGACAAAAAAACTTGTTTAGGGAATAATATGACATTCAACAGAGGGAACTCTTTCACTAGGAAAAGATTGTGAAAAATCTGCAAACACCCCTAGCATCGAAGTCTTTACTTGACAACCATTTCATAATCGCTTATGCTTTTGTTTGCGATCCTAACGTCACTTGTGGCGCTCCGGTGGACACGACGAGCAACAACCAAAGAGTGAACGGGATAATCGTTCATTAGTGTTGCAATGCTCTCTGGAGGCGGGATGTTATGCATGAGGATTAGCATGGCTCTCAGAACCTGGCTTCGAATGGACGGGGCTGGATCCAGTCCCTCCACTTGAAGAGATGTGGATCGGGCACTGGCTCACGCGTGCGTGTATACATTTTCCGTGTGAAATAAACATTTCTCCCTGAAGGAAGACGTCTGGAAGAAAGAGGTGGCTTTCTTTAAACACTACGGCATAGCAAGACCCAAGCCAGAAGGGGGATGGGGAGAGCTGATTACTGCGTCGACGGTGCGTGACCACCTCTAGGGCCATTTGGGTTGGTTTCTAAAACGTCCTCTCAAAACGAGTAAATAAGAAAGTTCTGCAAACATGCGCAAGTGCTGGTGAACGAGTAAGGAGATAGGACTTATCGAAAGAAGCTGATAACCCTTGACTTCCTCTTTCATAAAGGTATAGCATAAAGGACACTTTAGAGAATGCTGCAAGCCTCATTTATGTTGAAATCCTTTTTTATTCGGAAAATTGCAAAATATTTTCCTACAATAACAATCATCAAGATATATTATTTTTTGGTAAAATGGCATGTTCATCAAAACCAGATCTTAAAATAAGATCAAGTTCAATTTAAAAATATATTATATGCGTAATTTGCGTCTGGTCAATTTTTAATTTCTAAGTAATTATTTTCTGAGAAACGATTCCAAATTTTATTTTCCACCTAAGATACAAAGAATGTCAATGAACGTGTTGCTGGCCCCATTTTCGGCGCACTGTCAGTATTTTCGAAACTTGGAAAATATTCGAAATGGTAAATTCTAAGTTTCCGTGCTTGGTTTGAAGTGGTGTTCTAATACAATGCTCTCTGAATAGCACTCAGATTAATTTCAGGCGCATAACAGTTTTATATTTTTAAAAATAAAATGATGCATGAGGTGTTATTAGCGTATGGTAAGGTATTACTAAACCATACCGTGTACTGCGGGTTGCATTTGAAATTAATTTTTAGTTTTCTTCTTTGTTAATCGTTTTAAGAATTTTCCCGATATTTGTTGGCCTTGGATTTAGTTACTTAATATCATATTTTAGAGTTATATAGTTCTTAGTATAGTATATAATAGTATATAATATTCTAAGTAAAGATGATATTTTTGGCGGTTTATCATAAACCATGAACAGAACTTGGACAATCATACCCAGCGAAGTAGCTCAGTGCGGAGCATAGCGTATAATAATAATAATAATAATAATAATAATAATAATAATAATAATAATAATAGAAAGCACTAGGAGAGATATTGGGAGACTCACGCAATTTAAAAAAGGAAATACCTCAGAAAAACGTTAGATTTTCTGGGATTTTGTGAAGAAAATACTTGAATTATATTAGCTATAATGATAGTGAGTGCTGGTAAATTTTTGAGCCAATATTGTGGAGGCCATCACTGCCTGGTGCCTTCCATTATGTGCTTTGCTCAAAGCTGCTTGGACCATTTCCACGGTGATGATTGTTCACACATTAGAGGGATATCTCGGTGTCTGTCATATTCCATTTCAATCCACGTCATATCTGGGTTGTGGGACACAGCACCAGATAGGCTTTCAAAACCTCTATTTGTGCCTTTGAGGGAAAGCTTGACTCTTCCATATCATTTACAAGCCCTTTGCCCTTTGACATATTCCTGTAGAATGCTTTCTGGTTTCTGTTAAAAAGAGAATTCTTTGCTTCCTCGTAGTGCAATTCCTGTAGCGTCGAAGGCGTTTGTTAACGCCAAAAGCTTTTGTCGTAGGGTGTCAAGATGTTCTGTTATTGTTTGAATTCAAGGGCTCGTGCTTCGTATGAATTTTTGTATTGATGAGGATGTTATTCACTTTCTATCTCCA
>BOPP01000142.1:2022437-2044195 GCA_017312745.1 Gryllus bimaculatus
TATATATATATATATATATTACATGTTTTATGCTTTTAAAATTCGACTATTGTGTACATAGGGTTCCACTGACTGAAGTACATTCCATGCACCGTATTTTTTCACAAGAAAAGTAGTGTGATTTTGTCTTTAGTGTGATAAGATAAGTAAATGGCTATCTACTTTTAGTTATAAGTTAAAAACAGGCGAAAAAGTTAATGTAACGATGTTGAACAAATTTTGCTTAAATATATTTCGTTCATAGTAGCTCCCTTCATGAAGAGAAAAAATTGTCATTAAGGCTTCAAACAACTGGTCTACAAACTTTAAGAGAGCATTCGTCGTAAATATGATGCAAAACGTGCGTTTTCGCAGCAGCTTCAACCCATATGGTGCAAAACACGCAGAATTTTAATTACAATAAGAATGTTATGAGAGCATAAAAGCATTAACCTATTTTCATAACCACTAAAACAGTTAACAATAACCTAAGTTGTCCCCTGCCAGTTGTTCATTTACTATCTGTGTCTTAAAAGTAAGCGCAGCTGCTGAGCCCATTCCCACCGCTTTTGTGAGACGGAGCAGTATTTATAGGTAACAAATTAAATACATCACTGGACTCTCGAAACTTAATACTTAAGGCGAATTTTATAACCGGTTCTAAGTGACAAATCTGCTTGCCACAGACACGTAGTTCATCTACTGAATCAACAACGTAACTATTCACATCGTTTTCCACTAAAACAAATGTTGAAGGAAATCGTTGGGCGTATCTTAGACGTGTCGGCCCTGGAATTCGAGTGGCGTTACAACTGCGTTGTTGGATGCTGCCAACAGGTAACACGGAGCGAAACATGCATCCGCATCATAAGCTGCGTTTTCCTTTAGACAGTTTACTCTAAAGTAGGACGATGTTAAGCGGAATTAAAAAAATACCTATTTCAGTCTTGGGGGTATAAAAGTACGTACAAACGTAAAAATTATTAGGCACAAGAAGAGGTTACAACTGGTGGAGCAGAGTTTTTGTGCCAAATTCAAAAACGCTTTATTGTTTTTTAGATGATAACGACTTGTACTCATCAAAAAGGAGAGGAATATTTCTTGGACCACTAGGGAAACGAACCTTAGGGAGTGGGAAAACAGCACTCGTTAATATGAGCGGAACTGACTCTGGAGATGACGTAAATAAGTTAATAAGAAAACAAGGAATACGTTAATCAGTAATTTAAGTTCACTTAGTAAACATTGAAGTAAATAAGTGATGTTTTAATCAACTGTCAAATAATATGTAAATAAATAAGTGAATCAATAATAATAATAATAATAATAATAATAATAATAATAATAATAATAAAATGAATAATATTATAGGTCAAATTATTAAAAGGCTTTTTAAGGGGCAAAGGGTAGAGGGAACGAAAAATGTAACTGAACAGCTGATGGACCAGAGAATCGTCTGGGGCGCAGTTCTATTTCAAGGACTAAAGAGGTCAAGAGTGGAAGGAGAATGCGTTACGCCCGCGCTATGAAATAAATAAATAGTTTTTAAAGTCTGGTGGTCGGCTTCTGTTTTCCCCTTTCGGTTTTTTTTCTTCAGCTGTACTTCATTGTCTCTTTTCCGCATATTTGATGCGATGGAATTCGAAATCGAAAGGTCACAACACGCTAGGATGTAGGTATTGTAATGGCTTAAAGGCCTTCAGCCTAACCACATAACATCAAGTTATTATTTTGTATATGTAATAATAATAGTAGTTAAGCGAGCTATTGATGTTTCTCGCTGCCTAATCCTCATTTAGTTTGATCTCCCCAGGCCTCTCCTTCACCATCACCAGGCCATCTCACCCAGGCCAAATCTCGCGCTGTCATCATTGATCTTACGTTTTCCTCCCACTTCCTTCTTGGTCTTCCTCTATAGCTTCTTACTTTAGCATGGTATTCCCACATCTTCTTTAGCAGTCGCTCACTGTCCAACCTCAATGCCCATACCATAATAGAGCCTTTGTTTCTATCGGCTCTATGGTTCATTTTCCCGGATTCATTATTTCTATTATTCTTTGATTTTTAATTCTTTCCTTTCATGTAACCTGACCATGTCCAATATTTTATTTGTGTTCCTTGGATCATACTACTCTCCCTGGAAATAATACTCTGTAATTCGGCTCCATAAGTGAATAGACTTTGTAATAATTTTCCATAAAATAATTTATTTAAATACATTATCAGCAATGGCGTCTGGAATTAATACTGTAACTCAGCTCCATATGTGAATAAACTTTCCATGTAATAATTAACAATAAAATAATTTCTTTTAAAAAACATCAATGTAAAGTGTGTCCGCAAATGTAATAGCTTTATAATTGTACATACATTCTGACGTTATTTGTAACGGTTGTCAGTCAGTCCGACAAACCCTCCGTCCTTCAGTACGTTCGTCAGTCCATCAGTTAGTCCCTCCGTCAGTATGTCATTTCCGGTATGGCGTATAGTTTATCGATATTTTATATCACAGAACTCTGAACATTGACACTCATTTCTGTCTCAATTCCATCAAAGAGTGAATTTTGCACAAATTCCTGACGCTTTCTTTAGTTCAGATTTTGGGTGGCCGGCGCTCTTTCGAAATGTGAAATTCCACATCCTGAGGATGCGTATGCCCGGCAGGAAGAGGTCGGTCTCCCCTCTCCACGTCTTGACCTGGATTGGAATTGGGTTCGCAATAGCACGTTAGTCAGCGCGGCGCCCGCCCTCGTCTGAACCGCGCCTTCCTCCCCGCCCTGCCCCTCCACGGAAGTTGCACTAGTCGGCATTGCACACATTCACACTTGTATTGACAGGGGAAGCAGTATACGTTTGCAACATTTGCCTATACTGAAACATCATCTTACACTGAATTTCCCAGCGTTTTGCTTCGATTTTGTTTTTCATTGTTCGGCGATGTGGTCTTTTGTTGTCCTAACACTGCTGCTGTTGCGCCCTGCGACAGCTACTGGCGTTGGCGAAGAAAACAAAGGCATCATTGTGTATAAGTGCTGCGGCGAATTGGAGATGCTTTCAGGCGTCGGAAAGTCGTGTGTAAAGGCCGACTGGCCTGGGAAGGTCTCCTTCCAGCGAGATGAGGATGGCGCAATTGTGCCTCCATTGGACAAGGCGTGGGTGCGGCGTTGGTTGCCACCTGGCCTCCCGTTGGATAAGGTGAAACAAGTGGAGATCGGCCGCACACTAGATAAATATATAAATGTAAGTGTAAATGCGTCAGCCGAGTGGAATGAACAAAACTCTCCGCGCAAAGACGTCTGGAGGCAGCAAGTCGTGTTCTTGGACGAGCGGTACATCGCGAGGCCGAAGCCAGGGCAGGGGATGAGGAAAGCGTTCTACTGCGTCGACGCTTCGCCGCTGCCCCAACAGCCTTTTATATTGCTTTTTAAAACGGTATGCAACAAACACGAATGCCTAAAAAAATGTTGCGGACACCGAGAACTAATGGTGAATAGGAATGGTGATTGGAAATGTGAAGACAATAATGAAGGTAATTGGTCACCTTTCAATTCCACCTTCGCAAAATATCTAGATCTCGAGTATCCTTTTAATACATTTCTCAGAACTGTACAAGGCGTTCTTCCCGTACGGCTTGCAAACTTTGGAGACAGCTCTACAAGTAGGACGTGGTCCTTATGGCGTGAAAACTACTTCTCCGCTTGGGACAATTGCCTCGACTACTACCGCAGCAATGGAGACTTAGAGGAAGGGATGTTCTACGTAGAGTACTCTCGCGTTGAGAGAGGAATTTATTGGGTCGTCCGACCGTTGTGTGTTCTCACGACTTCGCTGTGGGCCGTCATTTTATTCTCTATCGCCAGCAATCGCAGCATGCGGCAGAAAGTGCATGGCTGGTGCCTTGGTTGTCACGCTCTCTGTCTCTTTGGATTCAATTTGGGGCAGATTGTGTATTACGTGGTATTGAGTGACACCTTAGCTGCGCTTTTCAGTGAATATATTCCAGATGAACTTCAGAAAAGTTGCAGGTATTTAGGTAAGCAATTAGCTCTAGACCTTTCGAATTAATAGATAATTTATTACACATATCATGTAGTCAAAATACTACATGTCTCAATAATATTTTAAACACAATGTCAGGATCCAATATTATTATTGATGTGTATAACCCATTTTTGTACGAAAAATGTCAACTGTTCTTGAATAAACTTTTTTACTTAACAGGCGAATGATCGAATCTATTTGCCTTATCCAGTAGGGCATAACAGCGGAATGATCACGTAAAACTAAAAACGAAATTTCTAAATACGTTTCATAAATTGCCATAACAGTATACCATCATTGAAAATGTTGAATGCATACTAGAAAAACCGTTATAAGAATTTATTCATTGAGAATTTATTATTATTTTGCTCTGAGCTCAGAGTAACATTAAGAAAAAGTTATAGTTATGACCCTCGAAAACGCGTCTGTGATTAGGTCATGCAACAAACATTTCTTCTATTTCAAGAATCAAAACAATAAGAAAGATACTAAACGGTTAAAAACAGTAAACGATCAATCTTTGCTCATGGTAAGATTCTGAAATATCACCTATTATTCGCTCGAGTTGAGAGTATGTAAACAGAGCTTCTCCTTACTCCATTTGCATAAAAAATAACAATTTTATTCCTTTTTTGTCAGGTGACTCTCTATCTAAAATACGTAGGAAATAGCACAATGTAGGTGCAATATTTTCTTTGGAAAAACGTCTACTAGTGAATACAACCATTCAAATGCAGGCAAAGAAGTTTCCAGGGTGCAGCCAATCCATGAATACATGCGCAGTAATCTTGCATTATACATTTTCTGCCAGCAGATATCTTGCTGCCAAACAATAATGTACTGAATCGATTACATAACAAAATGATATATGTGACCAATTCTAAGGTTCAGAATATGTGTTTTGATACTTAAATTAAACATATGACCAGACAAATAACATAACTGTAACATTGTCATCAAAGCTGTGTATGGTACTCAGAAACATAAAAAGGCCTAAAATGACCACAGAGTTTGCGATGGTATTGATCAAAATGTATGTTGACAAGTTAATATCTGCAAAGAGTTGAATTGCTAAATTCAAAGCAATGTTTGATGTTAATGTTCCACTAAACATTGTTGTCTTTGCAGCCCTCTGGATGTATTTTCTGCTCATGGCTGCGTGATTTTGGCTGACGTTCGTCTGTCTCAATATGGCGCTGGGCTTCAAGTAAGAGTTCATTCAAATACTTTGAATATAAGGTATATGGCCGGTAATATGGCCGCGTTAAGCGCCTCAAATTTTCGTGTTTACATGTTTCAATATTTGGTCAAATTAACAGCATCATGATAAAATTTAACACTTTTACTTACAGTTGAAATAGATATACCAAAGAAAAGTGATTCAAGAATTTTTTGTTGATGTTTTACAAAAACATTGTAATTTAAAGGTAATATGCCCACATGCAAGTTTTATAATCATTGCCAGAAAATAAAAGCCCGAGAGTTGATTGCTGGCCTGTTTCCCTATTGGTTTAGCTCCAAACACCCCTTTTTTTGCGAGATTCATTTTGGAGAAAATAAAACACATAAACAATAGTATATCAAGCACATGAAGTTAATATGACCGTAAGTGCTGGTAAAATGCTGGAACTTCACACTTGGTGATATTGTCCGCAAAATAACATGTTATAATATCTGTCCTACGTTGGTAAACTACTGGACAAATTAAACTGTCTTAATCTAATTAGATTGATCATTAAATGCGCTAAAAGTTGATATGCATTGTTGATGTACTAAATCCTAATAAAAACTGAATAAAACACGTATTTCAGTAAATAGATCTTCAGATCATTGGCATTTACAAAACGATGCGGTTATATCTGAAGGTACATTGTGGGCACTGGCGTGAGTCTATTACGGGCAATCCCGGGTTCAAAATGGTATTGAAAATCGCAGAGTTGAGTGAGGCCAAACTAGTGAGTTAGCACTTCGAAAAAAATTCAACACATAGTTTATGTGCTAGTTTTGTTCAGAGATGAGAGACAAACATACGTTTAGAAAAAAACACTTTTTCGGTATCATTGGCCATCAAAACGTGTATTTCCGTTGAAATCTCAAAATAGATTATCCGCAGCGTTACATAACTTTCTCTATACTACGTCTGTTACTCCGTGCATGCATACGTCTTCGAGGAAGTATTTATGTATCTGACTTTTTGAATTGAATTGAATTGAATTGAATTTGCCTTATTTTACGTGGCGAGACTCGGGCCATCAGGCCCGCTCTTCCGTCTGACCACGCAAATTTCGCTACGCTCCTTTCACCAACTAGGAGAGAAAGGAGGTATTTCTTGGGCGAGAAACAGGCGATTTGAATTTAGCTCAGAGGCGTCATTTAGGCTTGAGGATCTTTTACATGCAAGTAAATCTACGAACATGGGACAGTCGGCTTTACTTCCCCTCCGAAGGAAGGCGTACGAAGGATTTTTTCGCCCTTAAAAATCCACGGCTTCGATCGGGTTTGAACCCGCCAACTTGGGTACAACAGTCCAGTACGCTAACCGTTACACCATCGCCGCCGCAAACTTTTAACAAACATCCCTCTCTCTTTTGTTTAGATTACAGGCGGCGCTTCCGAGCAGGGGCGGGAAGAGGAGATTTGTCAAATTTTCGGCCATTGGGTGGGGGCTGCCCGCTCTGCTGACAGTCATCTGTCACTTTCTGCTGGTTCCACCGCACGACTTTCCAGCGATGAAACGTAGTAATTCCACATGGTACAACCCATCGCTTTTCGAAACCAGAACGTGTTACAACGAGCCTATGGTCAAATTCAGTAAGTATGAAATGTATGCCGTTATTGAGAACCATTATTCTGTTTGGAATATTCCATTTACTTTGCCGTTCATTTGAAAGGACGAACGACGAGGAATTAGTTGAAATTCTAGACGAAATGTTAACAATCCAACTTTATCGATTTAGCAATTAGTACAATTATTGTCATGTAAGTACTAGAGCATTCCTGATAAAGGTTAACCTTGCTACCAGCAATGGCGTCGCGATTATCAATAGCGTTATGGCACTCACCTTTCATGAGCTAATTTATGCAAACACAAATAAACACTCTTAAGAACTATAAAATAATTACAATCTCAAGTTCAGGGAAAGTCGGACAGTCTATACTGGTCTGCGCATCACCAAATGGCTAACATGTGAAGGGTGGGCGTTGGCGAATAACAACAACTTGCTTAAGGTTGCATAACAACTATTTCCTATTTGTTAGTGACTTTGTGCTAATTATAGAATTGGTCGGCGTGTTGTTCGCCTGATGGGCTGCTCCCGCGTCGAGTGACCGCGTCATTGATACGCCAAGTTTGATCTCCCTCATGCGCGGACACGTGATTCGACTTTTTCTTGTTCACTTCGTTTTTTCGTCCTATACGGCCTATACTTTAGTTGGCCTCTCTCTCTCTCTCTCTCTCTCTCTCTCTCTCTCTCTCACACACACACACACACACACACACACACTCACTTGAAGCACTTGGCACTTACACATGTCATGTGTAAGTTTTCGAAATATCAGTAGGTTTTGTATAATTTTACGTTTGTAAACAATATATACCGAGACGCATTCGGATGTTTTAGTCAACAAAACTTTGCGGATGATTATCTGTATTTTCTGAGGACGATGAGTTGAATTGAATTGATGACGTATTTTACGTGTCGAGACTCGGGACATCAGGTGCTCTCTTCCGTCTGACCAAATTTCGCTACTATACTTTCACAAACTAGCGGAGAAAGGAGGTATTTCATGGGCGACGAACAGGCGATCTGAATTTAGCTCAGAGGTGTCATTTAGGCTTGAGGATCTTTTACATGCAAGTAAATCTACTGACATGGGACGGTCGGCTTTACTTCCCTTCCAAAGTAAGCCGTACGAAGAATTTTTTCGCCCTTAAAATTCGATCGGGTATGAACCCGCCAACTTGGGAATAACAGTCCGATACGCTAACCGTTACGCCATCGCCGCACGCCGCTTCAACGATGCAACTTCCGCATATTACTAACTCATGGAATGTAGCATTGCCAACAATCAAAACAATGTAAAGCCTAAATGACGTCCTTAACACGAATTGAAGTTAGTACGAATTAAAGTAAAACACACATTCAAGGCAGAGGGAGCGAAGAAATATCGTATGCATATATGGCGCGAAGTTAAATTCCCAAATGAGATAGATACAAAGAGAACCGTAGTGAAGAGTACTCACATGTTGTAGATTTAAGACATGTACATTCAGAATTCTTTTGATAAAACATTAATTCTCATTATTGTCATATGCAGAGTTAGATCAACGAATCGTTTCTCGTAAATATGGTACCGCCATCTTCTATTATTGCCCTGTGTGGTGCCTTGTGAGCTGCAACCTGGTATGTCTCGTGATAACCTTGAAAAAGGTGAATCGTCTGAAACGAGGTAATTCGATTCTCCGAAAAGAGGAAGATCTGACCCACCATCTCACGGATAGAAACAAATCAACAGCTCCCATCGACGGCAACAACGAGAGACGTCGCGGGGGTGGCGAGAGCAGACGCACGGCGGTGGACGCGGAGACGTGAGTGGCGAGCATTAGCGCAGCAATGACTAAAAGTATTCTTTGAACAATTTATTGTAACTCCTTCTGTTGCAGGATTAAGATGTACCTCAAAATGATGGTTATGACCGGAGCGTTGGAACTCAGCTCTGAGTTCATCGTCTGGACAGCTTGGACTGGCTGGGACACCTCTAACAGTCTGGACCGGTTCGATTACCATTATCCTTACCGCGCCGCAGGGCACGTGACGGACTTCTTCAGGGCGGCATGCATCGCCTGGCTGGCAGCCCCGGAGGGGGGCTACTTGCGCCCCATCCTAAAGAAGCTACGTGGAGAGAAGAAATCAGGATGACAATCAGGATGACAAAACATTACTTCCTGTATTTGCAAATTGTTTGATTCATAATCCAATGCATACTGTATCATGGGTTTATAGCTGGGTCGATTCATTTGTCTAATGAGACCTCTTATCTTGTGAAGTAACAATAGACTTAACAGAAATAAAAACATTATTTAAATGACTTCATTTGCTTAAATAAAGTAAATGAATGCTTAAAATAAGGTAAAATTATTTTCCTTTAATTCAAACTGATAGAATAAATAAGAGGAGCAATATACACTCTTTAGAAGGATTAAACAAAGCACTGATTTTGGAAAATGCATTAAGAATTATTAATTCTTAAAAAGCACGTGATATCAAAATAGCCTCTAGAACTATGATAATATCATTATGCTCATTTTGAAATAAAAGTATAATTTTTCCACAACAAAGTTTATAGCAACATAACATCATGCCATTGTACTATAACATTAGTTCTTTCTAAAACCCTTGCAACATATAGATCAAATGATGATATATTTTAGTTTTAAAAACATTGAGAAGTAATATACAAAATACACATTCACTTACTCGTCGTTGGAGAAATTTTTAAAGTATATTGTAACTCAAATATACAAATTTGTAAAATATTGTTTAAAACATCTTTATACATGCCTATACAATAACTATTTCAAAACCCATCACAAGTACCTGAAGAAACTAGTGGTTGTGGGAAAGGTAAAGGTTTTCTCGGCCTAGTTTCGTATTCTCCTCAAACTCACTTAGATTGAAATGTTGCCCACCCTCCTTCCAAATGTTTATCTCCCTTTCTCATCTAAGATGATATTTATGAATTCTGAAAAATCAGCAAAGTTAGCAATGGGTGTCAACCGATGACACTCCTCCTCCCAATTGCTTATCCCCCACTCTGTTCCAAGATGTTATCTATGAATTCAAAAAGAAACAGCAAAGGGTGTTGACTGATGCCACTGCAGTGCCTGTGGCCGGAAGGTCCTACGGTTCGAATCCCAACAGTACGGTAGCAGGATTTTCATAGGTGCTCCTGGTATTCCTTTGTAGCGTCTGGGCGAATGAACTGTAGTTCGTATCCTTAAAATTACATGTATTTTACATACCTGATGAGCCTTGATGTTAGGGAAGGATTTGAGTACACGTATAACCCACCATGTTATCGAAATAGCACTCACGTCATAAACAAACGTCTCGGTACCCGCAAACGTCAATGCTATATTCTTAGCTTGCCTGCCTGAAGTCCCTTTCGAGTCTCTCATCATATTTTCTGTCATGACTTACAACTACATATCACCTATACATTTTCAATAATGTTAATACAACTGAAACTTACCTCTTTTGCATGATATCTGGGCTCTATGGTTTTACTAGTACTGGTACTCTGATACTGGTGCTCTATGGTTTTACAAGTACTTTAACTCACAAATACATTAGTGTATGCAAATTACTGGAAATGTACATATCTACAGCGTCAGAGCTCTTTTAAAAAATTTACGTTTGTGTAATGAAAGAAAAATACCCCAAAATTAACTTTGGTCATATATTACATAGTGCAATTATCACCATCTGTTGGAAATACTTGAAGAAAACATTGAACCCGTTTTTGAGAAAATAGCGTTTGAGCGTATCTGAAAATGCGGAATTTTGAGCTAGTTTTAATAGAAAACGGTTTCCAAAAACTTTATGTAACATTATTGAAAGCACATGTACATATAATTTAAATAATCTGAACAAATTACCACTAGTAAAAATATTAACAACATGATAGGCACGTAAAAAAAAATTTGTGTAATTTTTTAAAAACAAAAGAATTGAGAAATATGACATCTTTTAGTATACATTTGAATTATGTCATCTTTTAGTATACATTTGGTACTATTCCTACTAAAAGTTTAAAGAAAACATTTTTGAGAAAATCTTGATTTGTTATTTTTTTAAATTGTACGTGAGGTTAATAAATAACTCACTGTGGAGGACAAATTTAATTTGAAGGAAAGCATTTGATCTTAAAATTTGTAGTCGTAGGAAGACGTCCAAACAATTTTGAAATTTGGGAATACTTGAAAATTCAATGTTAAACCTAAAAATCGTACTAATGCCATCTTTTTTAGGTGTATTTTACTGTATTTTTACAAGAAATGTGAAGAAAAAATGTTGAGACGTTTTTGAGAATACATTGAAAATGTCCGTGAGACGTTTGTACAAAGTATCTCAAAATTTTAAAGTTTTTTAATCTCAAAAAGTCCACTCGATCCAGATTGACATGGATTTCTTCAATTTGGAAAAATCCTACGCATAGTTTCGGCTCTAGTAGTGTTCACAGGTACCACACTGACGGACAGAGGGACGTTTTTTTTAAACAAACAACACTTTTTTGGTATCACGGGACCCCAAAACGTGAATTACCGACGAAACCTTAAATTCGATTTTACGCAGCATTACATAACTTTCCCTATACTAAGTACAATACTTCGTGAATACGTACGTATACGGAAAAGTCAAAAGCATATTAAAAATAAAAAAATTCTAGCCTTCTGACGTAAGACTTTTCCCCTTTTCTACTTTATAATTTTGTCTTTGCATCGCAGTTTGATACGATGGGGAGACAAACAGGAGTGACCATCAGAATTCGAAAGGTTAGACGGCAAAGGTGGTTCAGGGCATTAACTGATGACATTGAAGGACCTCAGAAGGGCCATTGAAGGGACTGAAACTCGAATCCCAAAGGTGGTAGGATTTCCGACACTACATAGGTCTACTAGATCGAATCTAACTCCGTCCAGAGGAGAATGGTAGCGACCAGCTGCTCTGATCGGTAGTGTCCCGTGGTTTCTCCGACGAACAGCAAGCGAATGCCGGAGCAGTACTCTAACAAACTGCCCAGGGAGATCTTTCCTTTCCCTTTCTTGTCTTGTCTTCACACCTTTCTTCCCACACTTACACTTAAATTTACTACACTATTGTACTTGTTAGGAGAGCAGTCGAGTGCATAGAACTTGTTCCGGCTGGGGCGCTCAGTGGTTGATTTCCTTCATCTAGCGGTATTAAAATATTATCAAGAGAACGGTAAAGCCGACGCTGTTGAAAATGGTCAGAATTATTCCTTGTGCCATTTTACATTATATTGTAATGTTGGGACGAAATATAATAATAAATTCGTTGTCCTCTAGTCTGAATAAGGATTGCCAGGCAATCGATGTTGGAACTACTTAAGAGGTACTGCATGCTTGCCTACCCCCACTAAAAGTTCATGAGACACTAACTCAAAATGAAATATTCTGATTCTAATTCATAACTAACAGTGCAAATACAAAAATTGAAAAAGTAATAACAGTCAAAAGTTACCATAGTAGTCATTAACCGCTCTCTGAATCTGCTATTCTACCTTCACGTGACACACCACCTCCCGGAACATAACTATCTAGAAAACTTCCGTCGGTAGCTGTTCAGTTTCCTAAGTTGATAGCCGCCGGATACTTGTTATTACAGAGTCAGAAGAAATCAATAGGAAATGAAGCAGAAATTTATTGCCACGTACTCTAGATAATTTTCGAGTGTATCTTTCTCAACATGACTTGAAGTCTTCGTGTCGGGCTTCCTGCATGTCTTCGGATAGAAATCCTATTGGGACAATCATTTCATTAATGGCATCAACGTCATAAATTTATATTTTGTGCATTGTTACAGACGTGAAATACCCATCCGCATAGACTGACATATACTCGTACGTTTGCTGTTTCGAATGCGTTTTTTCTGAAAACTTCCCTAGTACCATCATACCGCTCCTCACTGCTTGTAAAACAACAGATGTTGACATATTGCCGGCCAAATTACTTCAAATTTGGCGCCTTGTTTTTTTAACAGAGCGTTTGGTGTTCTTTGTAGATGTTTCAGAGGTAAGGGTTAGTCCTTTTCAAATTTGGCGCCTCCTCTTAATTTTCTCCAAAGGCCGCGCGAATTTCTTCTCTGTTGATTAAACGATTTCTTCGCCCAAAGTTTCTTGAAGCCGATTGTCAACTGCTGTCTATTAGTTCGGAGCATCACCGAAAGATCGCACCAGCTCCTGGGCAGCACCGCGTAAAAACGGCTTTATCTAAATACTAGGAATCAGTGATTTTCTACACCAGACGCCTGCTCGCATTGTCATCACAAGCTGATCCAGAAAGCCGAGTAAAAGCGTTTTGAACGTCTTCAAGGTTTGATTCAGGTTGTGCCAGCCACTGGATGAAGTAGAAACATGAAGCAAAAACCACGAAATTTGTGCGAAAAGACTATTACGAACTCGCCCACGTAGATTTTCGTTCATTTTGAGCATATGTATTTTTGATTTACACCACTCTAGCGGCAGAATCTATTCAGAAAATCAACCACTGTGGGGTGGTGCCACGCTGTTGGGAGGTAGATTCATGGGGAAAATCTCCCAAGCCGTCGTGGGTCGGCGCCACAGTTTGTGGAGGTAGAGTACCGCCACCAGCATCACCTACGATAACCGTGCACTACACATTCGAGCCTACAAACCTTAGCAGTTCACTCGCTCGTAATCAACAATCGATCAATCAATAGAAATGTTAGTATAAGAAGTACGTTTTGTAAAGTCATAATGAGTTTCTGTCTTGACATATACTATATTCATAAACGCCTTCCACACTATTCAGCTACAAATTTTAATCAAAAACGACGGAGACATTTTTTTGAAAATTTGAAAATGTCCCAGGGGCTTTATGAAAAGTATACCTCAAAACTAAAATATCGGTTTCAAGCTCATGAGGCAACGACATCACCCAGATCGATTAAAAATGTCAATTTTGAATTCCCTGGACGGTTTAGTGTCTAGCGTTGTTCACAAACGAACGGACAGACAGATGTTATGAACTTATGAAGGAAGTTATACAACACCTGGATTTTGGCAACACCTCGTGATAGAGGACTTTTTTTCCAAAGTTAACAACTGGATATATCCTCATTTTCGTTACCTGGGCCCTGTGCAGCATTTCATAACGTTCTCTGTATTCTGTAGCAAGAAAGTAATTTTTTTTCTAGGCCTGGAAGCGACACAAGGTGACAAAAGTCGGATCCTAAACGGTAGAATACTTTTATTTATGTAATAATGACCTACTATACTAAAAAAAAGCATTCATAAACCTTCCACTCTTTGCGCGCCCGTCGCCAGGTGATGTATGCTGCACAGGGCGGTGTCCGTGGCCATCGCTGTCCACTGGAGGGGCGCCCTGGAACCGGAGCGCGCCTGCAATAAAGGCGCCGGCGGTGAGTTAGGGTCCCTCGGTGACGTCGCACGCGCGGAGGGCGGTGCCTCCGAGTGGAGAAACAAGCGTCAGCCGCTGGTGCTTCCCTCTCGCCAGCACCAGGGCGGCGACGCGCTCTTGCTTCCTCCCTCGTCTCCCTCCCTACAGCTACCCGTCCCCGCCCTCCGTCTCACCCACACCTTCCTCCACACGTCGTCCGCATCCTCCTCCACGCCGACCACATTCTCCAACGCGTCAACCCAATCCTCTACCACGTGGAACACATCCACCACCACTTCGCCCACATACTCTACCACGTCAACCCCATCCTTCGCCACGTCGATAACATTCTCAACCATGTCGAACACAGCAATTTAATATATTTCAATTCAATGACACCTTATTTTCTGTTGCTAGAGCCTTGAGATCTTTTCCTTTGCCATATTCTACCATTCTACTCTCCCTGCACTTGATTTACATTTTCTTCAGTGGCTTCATTTAGGCTTTTTATGCATGATATTTAAAGTAAATGTACGACATGGATCAGACGGCTTTATCTACTTTTAACGGTATGAATTCGAAGGATTTTTTCGTCAGAATTCGATCGAGTTAGAAACAGCGATCTTGAGTATAACAGTCCGATACGCTCACTGCTGCATTACATCACATGATCTTCTCCCCCATACGTAACAAGCAGTGTTTTACTGGTTGTTTTTTGATGAAATAAATCAAATAAAACAGAAGCCCGTTCTCCACTACGTCATCTCCTACCTCTGCCACATCGACACATTTAGAACTTTTGTACGAGAATATCTTTATTCTAAGGCATATTTTTGCCTTTAAACGATTATCGGATAATAACAAACCAATTTTAAACCTTCACTAAACGAAAACGCTGGCCATTAACATGTTGTAATATAACATTACTTGTTTCAACGTTTAGATGTATCTCCAGACCAACATACTGAATGTAGAACTGGCTTGTTTAAAGGACGATGGAATGAGTGTCCCAGCGAATGTTCTTATTATATGACCTGGCCATAGCAGAAAAACTGATAACTCAAAAATTCAGAATAGTATTGTAGTCTTCTAATACCAGTGAGATTTGTTCTTAAATGCATAATACGTTGTTGATTCAATTACGTTGCTACGTATTCTGTAGTCCAACACTTGACCACCTTGTCTTGTATTATTTACAGATAACGAAATAGCAGAGAGCCTGTCAGTATACTCGTAGTACTAAATGCGACTGCCAAACGAGCGCTGGGGCACTCGGAACTGGTCAATATTCAGCAGGAGACTTCAATGACTCACTTTAGTACTTTTAGAATAACTGGGCGCGATAAACTATACATTTGTCCAAGTTTATGGTTATTTTTAACATTCTGATGGATATTATTATTATTATTATTATGGTTATTATTATTGTTGTTGATACTTTTGAGTGTCGTTCTGCTAAGCGATCTCGGGCCAATGTGCGCCCTGCGGAGTGGCTGAGCTGCTGCCCGGCGGAGATAAAGCGGCGCCGCATTGAGGGGCGGTCGGGCGCGGCGCTGGGTCACGGCCACTGAGCGCAGCCCCCCCCTCACCACGCTCACCCTCACCCTCGCCGTCGCCACTCTCCATGCCGCATCCTCGCTCTCACCATCGTTCTCGCCGTCACCATCATTCTCGTCATCATCCTCATCCTCGTCGTCATCATCTTTCTTGATGTCCCCGTCATTCTCCTCCTCGCAGTCATCATTCTCCTACCCATCGCCATCCTCCTTGTCGTCGCCATTCTACCCACCAACATCATCGTTCTATCTGTCGCCATCGTCTTCCCAGTCGCCATCCTCTTCGGCATGATCCTCAAAATTATTCGCTCTGTCATCATCCACCTTGCCATCGCCATCCTTCTCCCTGTCACCATTATCCTCACCGTCACCATCATCTTCACGTTGTCGCAGCATTTTAGCGTCGTCATTGTCCTCGGGGTCACCACCGCCCTCACAGTCACAACCCTTTCCGTCGCCTCCACCATCCTCGCTGTCGCAAATCTCAGCGTCATTACCACTCTCCTTGCCTCACCGTCAACAATTTTTGGATTCAACAAATCTGGTGGACTGCTTGTGAGACGCAGGTATAGTGCGTGCGTGCGTGATATAACGTACTTATTTTGCAGATAAATTAATGTCTTTAAGATAAAGATCGTAACTATGTATTTGGTAACAAAGGAAGAAGGTATTAGAGAACAATTTATTCAAACACAATGCAATATCTTCACTCCGCTTCATAGTCTCTGCGTTCGTTAGAAACACACCATCATTTCCCTCTGCACATCGAAGAGACTGACATCCCGAAAGTTGGCACGCTGCCCGCGTCGATACCAGCAGACGCTGAAAGTTTGACCGACAACAGTGGGCAGAAGCTTTTGGTATCAGGTGTAGATTTCGTGAAAATCGAGAGAAAACGGAAAAAATAATAATATGTCAGATTCAGAGAAGAGGGTTAATGTAGGCTAAAAATATTCACGATTATTGTTCGGCCTTGACAACTCGTGTTAGATATAGTTGTGGTGTTATCTCGAAAGAAATGTTAATTTGATCTACAGCATAAGGGAGATCGCTGATAGTCAGTTTTAACCAATGAAACCATTGTGAGAAGTTCCGTATAACGAAGTTAAACATCTGACATTTACTCCAGTTTGGTAGCCTACTTATTATGCATTTATGATGTACAGTTCACAATCTGAGACATTAAAAGATATTTCATTCAAATACTGATTACAGGTGTTTAATGAGTAGCAAACAATCACTAGCAAATTTCACAAGTACAACTTCGATATATCAAACTTCTCATCAAAAACATTCATTGACAATCGTGATCTTTACAGCTTTTTGTGCGTGTAACAGGGCACGTTCAAATTCAAGACTTTGTTCATCGACGAAACACAAGTGAATAAATACTTCACGACCATGCTGAAATCTTTTTTACCATCGAATAACAAACTGTTATGGAGTTAGTTTGAACCCGGCGCGCGGGTGGCAGTAGAGCGGGCGCTTGGAGGCTCGCCGCAGTGGGTCGCAGTTGAACCCATTATTACTCACGAATACTTTTTTACAAGATTGTTTGGATTTAGATAACAAGTGCTTGTGTAATATTTATTGTTTATTATAAATCAAATTCGTGCATAAATATTCCAAGATATCTGTTATTGAGTTCTATAAGTTTTATAGACGTAAAGGCATACAGGATCACCATTTATGTTTATAAAAATGCACTCGAATCAAAATCATAGTCATGATGTGAAGTATTATATAAAACAAATGCATTTAAGAAAATAAAAGCATAGAATTCATGTAATGCTGTAAGAAATATAATTTCATCACATTGAAAAATAGGTTCAAGGACATATGCGAACTAAAATAAGCTTTCTCAGAACTACATTCATTTGTAAACAAATATGCATTCTTGTGTGTTATTTATAGAAGGGTTTTGGAGAAAACGTTGCAATGCTGCTTGTGAACGTGGTTTGCTTCTTCGGATAAGGAGCGAATCTTCTTTTCTCTATTGGTTGCTCCCCAACCTAACTCATTATTCTAAAAAGAAAACAAAAATTAGTAATTGACAATACAGCGAAGGAGTGGTGTACGATATTCTTCCTAAGTCTATGAATTTTGCCTTTGATAAAAAAACACGACCATGATGAGACCCAACGCTTTTCTGAGCACGCAAGCACTCAGGACCCGGAGCAATGGAAATAACTGGCAGGCGAGCAGAGGTGATTATTGTATTGAAATATTACGCAATTGCTCGCGCTCGGGAAACTACCTAACACAACATCCTGCAATATCAGTGTATATTCATATTATTTCCCTTAGCAGAACAGATAACAACGGTGAGCGGATGCAGAGTTGAATCGTGCGGGAAGGAAACGTTATCTTCGTATGTTGAAAGATGTCAATGCTATTGAAATAAATCGAGAATAATCTCAAACAGCGCGGGTAACAGCGTGTTAAGTGTGCTGCAGGCACCGGAGCGGCAACCCTGCAGCCAAGAGAGAGTACCAATCGTCGCATCGTGGCAGCAGCAGCGAGCAGCGTGTGATGAGTCGTGGCCGGGGAGAGCCAATGCCACTTGCGGGACGGCGCTGCACCGGGCTGCACCGGGGCCCTGAGATGTGCCTAGCCGAGTGTGGAAACGCGACGGAGGGGCGTCATGACGTGAGCGAGCGAATAGGTCGCATTCTGAAAGACCAATCCCGGAAGGGTTAGAGACGTGAAGGAGGGACGGTGCACGTTGGAGAAATGGCGCACGTTAGAGAAACGGTGCAAGTTGGAGAAACATTGCACGTTAGAGAAACGCTGCACTTTAGAGATATGGTGCACATTGGTGAAACGGTGCACGTTGAAGAAACTGTGCGTGGAGAAATTGACAACATATAACGACTCTTAGATATTTGTGCAGAAATGGCAGAAATGGTCTAAATTGGTTGTGCTCGTACGCTATCTGTAATACAATTGTGATAGTCTCAAAAGTCAATAATTGATGAAATTATCACTCATGCCAATATAATTAAAAGATAAAACAGAATATTTCTGACTTAGCAGAATTAATATTGTTCAAAATATCAAAACACAATTAAAAACGAAAAAATGTACGAGTGCAAGCCTTTGGACTTTGCGTTACCTTAGAGGAGAAACATAGTTTAAAATATTTTTGTGGTAATTTTTATTTTCTTAACACATTCATTGGATGCACATTATTTATTCTCATTAAAATAAAGAAATTAAAAAGAATTTCCAGAGACATTTTAACCTGCTCTCACAGCCCAATTTATTACTCATGTGAATTAATTTTACACAATGTTAACACGTTGTTAGAAATGTCACTTAAAAGCCTTATTCATGGAATATATTATAACTACATTTTTCTTCTTTAAAACAACACACTGATTAACTTCTGTTTTTTTTCTTACGAACTTTTTACTGTTATAAAATCTGATAACTCTTTCATATTCAAGAGTTAGGAAATCAACAGATTATGAATAACTGTTACCAATATCCGCAAAGCCCAGAAAAATTACAAATAGGTTCCTGTGAACATCGATTTTGTTTGATGTGTGCTCTCAGTAATTCGGATAGGAGATTAGAATTTCAAATTCGCGCGTGGTAAAACCGGCGGGGAGGTATCAGTTGCCCCTATTGTGGGCTTTTTGCTTACAAATGTTCTGGAGTAAGAGTCCAAGAGTGGGGGAGCTATAGCTTAAGCTTTAACTTCTCTAGAATTGAAACTATTTTTATTTGCTTTTATTTATAATAAAGTGATTTCATTTATTTGTTTCCTTTATTTTCCCTACTTTTTATTCACAACAATCAATCAACAAGAACAAATTGCTCTGTCAAGGATGAGAACAAATCGTTCTCAATGTTCTAATTCTTTCCTAGTTGAAAAAGTTTCACAACCCACTTGTGCCAACTGCAACACAGTTTTATTAATAATGCAAATCCTTTTAGAATGCTTCAACCATAATCAAAAGAGGAAAGAGTTCCAAGGAAATGAAAACATCAATGCAATTTTATCATTGCCAAGGTATCAAGACAAATTGATTCAATTTTGCACATATTTGTGATTGCGTTTAATCAATGTATGACCCTTGTAGTTTATGCGACTCAAAAAAATAAGACATAAAATAATAAAATTATATTAATTTTTATTGCAAAAATTGTATTTGGAATAATAATGCAAAAAAGTGCTTAAATTCTTAGAGCAACTGGGTATAAAATTAGGTCAGCATCCAAACAGTCGGTACCCGAAAGGTTGTTTTCCAAAAAGACGCTTTCAAAACAGGCGCTCTCCAAAGAATTGCTTTTCAAGAAATAGGTATTCAAAGAGACGTATGCAAAGAGTCGATATCCGAAGAGCCGGCATTCAAGAAGTGGGTATCTAAAGAATCGGTATACAAGTACTCGATATCAAAGAAGTCGGTATATTTTTTTAAAACAATTGATTTGATCTCCAATCAAAGTCAAATGCATTTTGTACTATCAATGAGGGTAGTGAAAATGGTTTACGTAATAAATTATTTTTATATGTCATCTTCCAGTGTACTTCTGGATGTCATACCAAGAGGGGCGTGGCCTAGAGATTTTTCTCGTCTAGTTTTTTTTAAGAAGTTCGTATTTTATAGTTAAGGGCTTAATATTAGCAGATTTCTTAATACTGGGTGATAGTTTCTTCTTCCAACGTTTATCGAATGTTTACAAAAACTTTCAAACTATCGCCATCCTCAATTGCTCTGTGAAAGTTACAGCTTTCTTTAACAGTCTATTCTACTCACAAACACCTCGTAATCTTATTTTAATACCTGTCAATGTAGATAAGTTGTGTAATCAATAAAACTAGTGCATATTAAATTACTTTTTCAACAAAACGTAACCGTCTGCATTGCCGAGGAAATGACCGCAAAATAATCAAAATATCTGTCCTTGCCATACATCAAATACTGAAAATATTTTAACTTCAACATGATTGAAATATGATTGTAATATGTTAATACATTCGTGTAATACATCTTGAATACATTACTCTGGTTTTCCCAGTGTTTTTGAAATACATTGGAATGCGACATAAGATAATGAGTTGATATGACTTTTGTAGTAACACGCAGATTATATAAATTAAATCATGACACGAAAACAAAGAGTTAATTGACAATTATACACCTGTAACACTTCCAAACAACTGTAAAATGAAAGAATCATTTTGACCGTTGTTGGAACTTAAATAATAGGGTTCAATTTACAACGATTTACAGTGCGCCATCATTTACATTTCACTGTGGGACATTGTAAGACATTCTGGGATTGTTCAGGGCAACAACTGTTGCAAGAACAACTTTTCTGACAGGAGGGTCCAAGAGTTCGAGATCTGACGGGGGTTAATTTTCGGCGCCATAGACGTCCGTGTTTAGTTAAGAGTTAGAACGCTGGATGACTGCAAACGTGTTCTTCCACGTCTGATTAATTGGCGTTATCTGAAATATTAACTGCTTCATTAGTATCGCAATTGTATAAAATATATCACGAGGTGTGGCTGATTTTCTTCCTACCAAAAACGCCGTCTACCTACAGATCTGCTTGCGACCGACATAATTGGTTGTGTAGAGGAGGCAAGTGTGTATTGTATGAGGGGAGAGGGCGGTCACAGTTGTGACTGAAAAAATCGTGCTCGGCCAGAAGATCATGTGCACCCCTCCGGCATTCGCCTGGTGTTGATTAGAGACACCACGCAAAACTACCGTTCTGTGCAGCCAACCGATATAATTATCCTCCAAATAGCGTGTGGATTCCACCTAGCTATGAATTTCGAGCCGAAACTCTAGCCACTATCGTCACTCGAAACCCAGGCTCTCTCGGTCAGAATCACCACGAACCATCACAGCGTGCTCTACAACGGCTGAATTCGACGTAGTTGTAGAGTTAGCATGGGACATCCGCCTCCTCCGGGGCTCGAACCCAAGGGCGTATGGTCATAGGGCCGAGCCCCGACAGCATTGCTCATTATCGCGACCCCGCCCCTGCCCCCGCCCCCG
>BOPP01000142.1:2044762-2069689 GCA_017312745.1 Gryllus bimaculatus
CCAACGCACACTTCCACGCACACTTCCACGCACACCCCCACTCCTACGCATACTACCACGCACACTCCCACGCCTACTCCCACGCACACGCCCACGCCCCGCACAATCCCACGCACACGCACACTCACACGCACACTCCCACTCCCACGCACACGCAAACTCCCACGCACACTCCTACCCCCACGCACATTCCCACGCACACTCCCACGCACACGCCCACTCCCACGCACACTCCTACTCCCACGCACACTTCCACGCACACTTCCACGCACACTTCCACTCCTACGCACACGCCACTCCCACGCCCCCTCGCATGTCCACGCCCACGCCTTGCCTCACTCGCAGCACAGAGGTTGGGACAGTGAAGATGCTGTTGGGGTGGGAAAGGAGGAGAACAAGGAGGCGGAGTAGAAATATGAGGACGAGGAAAACGGAGAAGAGGAAAATGAGGCAAAAGAAAAATAAGAATAGACAATGAAAGGAAAAGAACGAAGAGAAATACTAGAATGACGAAAGTATGGAGGAGGAGGAGAAATAGGATGAGAATGAGATAGAGGAGGAGTAAAAGGAGGTGGAAGAGAAGGGTAAGAAGAAAAAATGAGATGGAGAAAGACTCACCCCTTATATACCAATTCATACTTACATGCCCTCCAGTACCACACATATCGGAGACTAGTCAGGTATTTGGAGCTTGGTGGGAGATACTTGATTGGAGAAAACCCCACTAGCCGACGTGTAGGGTGGCACTGGATTTCGCCAACCAGTGAGGGAAGATCTCTCCCCTCTCTTCTCCTGGAAAAATCATCTCCTACTTTTCCCCTTCTTCCACCTCGCCACCCCATTCAGTACACTTACGAGACTAATAGCTTTAGCAGTTGATGCTCCCGGACACAATCAGACCAGGAACAGAGAAGGCGGATGCAAAGTTTGGGATGGATGAGAATATTTTGTGCAGTAATAGAAGGAGGCAATAATGAAGGCGCATGCAGAAACAAGGCGAAGGTGATTCTTCGCAGTCGAAGTGTTTGAAGGATTGGAGGGAGGAAGAAAGGAAGAAGATGAGCCAGAGATGTGGATAAAAGAGGACTGGGAGGCAAAATCAAAGAGGAAGTTGACAGACGCTGTCACAGCAGAATACTAAGTGAAAGGAGGAGGATAAGGTTTGTGACAACGAAGCAGCTAAGATGGCACAAAGAACAGGGAGAGAGATAGAAATAAGGTGAAAGTACTGTAATGCTACAGCAAAAGAGTGCTATTAATTTTTATAAAAATATCCCGTTTTGTTTATCGCGGATACCGAAAAGTAAATATTTTTTCTCTCATATTTACTTTTAATTATCGATTATAAAAATGCAAAATATTACTACTAAAACATAAACCAAACAAAAATAATATATACACACAGCTCCATTCACAAAACCATTAATTATATTACCTATTAATTTAAAAGCTTCAATAAAAATGTTTTCAAATAATTATTGTAACATTACCTTTGTTACTCATACACTTTGATTTAAAGATGCAAAATTAATTACTGAATTTAATTACTATAAATTTATATTATTTAAAATGAAAACCTTCTAATAAGGGTTTATAATTGTGTGTTTGTCTTTAATTTGTTTCTCTTTAATGTGTTTGTCAGTCAGCATGGAATGATTAGGTGATAGAGAAAGAGTAAGGAGAATAAATTGTTACCCTATTATTAAATATTGAGAAAACTATTCAACAATTAACTCTGGAATTTTTATTAAATTTTGGTTCGTTGATATTTTACTGCAGTTTGGAAATTGTTTGCCTCCATTGGAGATTAATGTTAACTCTCTATGATGCTTTAATTATGCTGATTTTTTTAATAAGATAGGTTTGAAAGAATATATAAAAATACTTTCTGAAGAAGAAATACTCTTTTATCTAGCATTTTGAGAAAATTAAACTTATTTTGAAGTAATTGTAAGAGGTAGGAGGTTGACAATGTGCATTAAGAAAAAATATAATTTTCATACTTGAATCATGTTTACTTTTTAATTTGCAAATATTAAAAAAATGAATGTAAAAGATTGATACTTTTTAACCCTGTTTTGCCCACTGTTGGTCGCCTTGTATCCTCTCTTTGTAGATTATGACGAACTTGATATTAATTTCTTCGAATTCAATGGAAGAACTTAAACAAGTTCGGTCAGTTTCATTTGTTTAGCAAAAACATGTATTCCAAAGTCAATAATATCTTATATCACTGAAATATGGCGCTACACTGAACCAAACAAAACTCTTAATGACTACTCTGAAACAAAAATCTTAACACCAAACCAATATAGCTTCAATTTCCGATACCTCTGCAGTAAAGTATCACCATCTTATGAGATACTTTTAGCATACCTCTAGTCAGTCATTGAGGTGTGAGAGAATATTAGAAAATCTGTTTATTCTTAAAAAGCTTGGTAGATTTTTCCATTCAAAAAAGATCGGCCAGGTAGAACGCTCCTCTTTGCAAAGTTTGAAATTGCAACGCAATGAAATATCGAGATGAAAAGCGCCGAATCAGCAACACAGTAATGGTGAGTCGTAGATCTCATCCTGTAGACGACGTTCTGAAAAACGTTTCTTAGAGAACTTTTGCCTCAAAATTCCAGGTTTTAAAACCCTAGATCGCTTTGTATTGGAGTTATATAACTTTATAAATTTTAACACTTCTCCCCGAATATTGCGGGATGCATTTGCAATATTTAGATGCGTAATTCACTTTAAATAAATCCTTTATATTTCTAAAGTTAAAGTGAAATTCGTCAAGTTTTCATCAAATAATCTTCCTTGGAGACCTCATTTATAAATATTGGTTGCTAGTGAGAGACGCAAAGCACATGTATATAACTGAAATAATATAGGAGAGGGTATTATGGAGCGATGCTGTAACAGTGAGAATTAATACAGGGTGTAGGAAACGAAATTATGACACGCACAAGGACGTTTGAATATTATAAACTAATTGTTAACTTCATACTATATTACTACTTAGTGTAAACTTCATACTATACAATGAATTCGTATTGTAAACTTGATAATATTAATGTCAATTACAAGGAATTTCACACAGTAGTTTTCTTCGTTCGTCTCTTTTGTAAGTTGAACGTTGAACGGTTGCATGGCAACTGCCTTGCAGTGCCCAACCAACGAGGCAGCCTACCAACTGATGCAGACCTCATAGAAGGTTTGAGTTCTATCATATTATTCTGGGTTTTGAAAAGAAAGCCGGGCATGTGCAGTTTCCCGTGATGGCCGACGGGTTGTATCGGCACAGCCTTGAAAATTATTTACTACAATGATGACCAAGAATTTATTACTTTTCAACTGTAAATATTTCTGTGATTGGTTAAATACCCGTACTATAACAAAGCTGTATCATAACGACTATCATTATGAAACGAGCTGCAGCCATCGAATTATAGAATGGGAGTAAAATACTTATGTACAAGCAAATTTATATCCTACATCCTTTTATTGCGAGTTAAACAACATATAGCTAAAGCTAGATTGCTCAACATATAAACCAAAGATATAGCGCAGACCAGAAACGTTTGCAAAACACGCACAATCAGCTGAATCGTTCATCCGAAGGGTTTGGTTCGTAGTACCTTCTTCTATTGAGCTCGTATTTCCTTTCTTCTATTGGCGTTCGGAACTTGTCCCTCAAAGAAAACACATTTCTCGGTACTAGCGTCTCTGCCTGCCGCTCATAACCATCTCTTATAAAACACACACACACACACACTGCCACCTGCACAAGAGAACAACAGCACATTGTCTAAAACGGAACAAAACAGAGCCAGCATTTCCGACCCGAACCGACAAGATCATTTCAAGCGAAAGAAGACAAATTTTTTAAAGAACGGACACCGTAAAATTTTCAGAAAATAGCAACACACAACACTATTGATTCTGTGCGCCTGACGCAGGAGAGACACGAATTTTCTGGGAATTGCTTTGATGAAGCACCACTTCACCGTAACTCAAATTTGATCTGATGGCCCGGTGCGGAAAAGATATTGCGATTCAAGGTAAAAAAATCTTCGCCTACCATTGTGCATTATTAATCAAACCTTAACAGTCACGTACTAAAGAAGAAAGGGTCAGCAAAAAAGCACTTTTCCGTTTCTCTTGAGAAAAAGAGTTACAGTTTCTTCTTGTAAGACGTATATGATTAGAACAAAAGTTGTGCTGTAGACTATAATTTTACATCTACGCGTGTTTTCTAGACGTAATCTACCTCTAGCCTACATGATTGTTTACGTGAAGACTACGTAAGCAATATAATCTATGCAGACTATTTTTCGCATCGAATAACAAAACATTTTTATAATAAGTATTAAAAGTGGATGCATGATGAAATGTCATATTATAAACACTGTTTTTCATTCTGTACGTGAAACAAAATATACCACTCCTGATGAAGAAATTACAACTTCCGTAACCGCCATAGGTGCAAGAGTGATTTCGAATACGTTCAAGGACAAGGTAGAATATTATAGTATGTAATAAAATGCAAAATATGTGGCACAACCGATGAAAATGTGCACCCAATGATATACCTAAAAATATATTTAATCTTACAAGTAAATAATAACTGTCAAAGGTTACATGCGTAAGAAGCAGGTAGTCATTAAACCTCGTTTCAAATATGGTCACTGTATCGTTCCAATTAACGTACGATACAAGCTAATTTACTTGATAAAAAAATTTGAAACAACATTTATAAAAACTTAATGAATATAATTTAGAAACTTAAGTGGAGAAAATACAAGGCAGTCGCTGAGTCGCACGAGAAACGGAGCCGATAAGTATTTCAAAGGGGAGAAAGGCAATTTCTCACAACTTTCAGCCGCTCTATAAACATTTGAAAGCTAAAAAATGCTAATTTAAAAGTTTAAAAGTATATATTGATAACGGCAGTACTTCTTTGTGCACACCTCGCTAGGTGAGGGGTCAGCTTACTGGCCTCGCGGCGAGGTGCGTGGGTCGAAGGGCGAAATATCCACAGAATCCACGTCACTCTCTGGGGCTGTAAAAAGAACCATGACGGGAGCCCGGCACAATCAAATACCTGTGACAATATTCCGCCGTAACGAGATATCCTTTTTCTTAAACAGATAGCTCGTAGATAGTTAACTGAGGCCGGTATTGAGCGAAGAAAGTGAGAGTCACACCCCAGGCGCGTCAGGGGACCGCCTGCGAGGCGCGCCTGCTAGAAAGTTCCACAGACCCGCGTCGGAGGTAGGCTTCCAAGGAAGAGTGGGTCGAAAGGTTGGAGGAAAGACGGTGGCATCGTAACTGCTTTGAATACACACTTAGGGCTTCGAATGTGGCTACTACTTTGAATGTGATCCAAACATTACGTAATATTGTTTTGGATTAACTGCGAATAATTATAAAAAAATGATAGGTTATAAAATCTATTAAAATCATTTTCTTGTCAATGCCTCCCGCGCGCAAAGTTGGATTGTCATCATTTTCTTTCCCGTCCATTGTTGGCCTGCCCCTCCATTAATTTCTTTTACTTTGTAACTTGTATTTTCTGCCTGTTCAGTTGTAATACAATTTTAAGGGGCTAAGCGAATTCAGAGGGTTTCATAGTGTTGACCTAATTGAAACTTTTTTGAATCAAGAACACAATGTAATAAGTTATAAAACGTTGTGGACTGTGTCATTAAAAATGTTTTAATGAGTTCTATTTGTAATTCTTGGTGAATTTGCTTATTTAATATAAACCATTCGGCTTGTCTTCTTGACCATCAATAATTTATATAACAATGGGTAAAAAGAAGTACGCTATTAGTGACATTTTATAAATCTTGAGAATTAAAACAAAATTCAATATCAATATCAAGTTATGGATGTTTGTTTCATCATTAAAAGCACAGTATTTCAATTGTCCATTAAAACCCCAAACTTACATTGACACTGAAATACCGCCTAATACAAACACTTTTTCTCATAATTTATAAACATTTCACTTATACCGGTCTGTTTTTCACCCATTCATATTTTTCTATAAGGACTTTATCCAGCCGACTACCGGTTACCCCGTACGCATGGGTGGGATGGATGGGACGCATACGAGACCATCCATTAGACACCACCACACTTGCAGGCTCCTCTGATCTGCGGTCAGCAGGGCACGTGGCCCTTCGCGACATCACATTCATGGGAGACAAAGGGCAAACAACCATGCCCCAGGCGGGGCTCAAACACGCGACCCTTCGGACCGAAGCACCGAGTCGATAGCCACCTCGACCATTCAGACCGGCATGTACTACATTTAGTATTTGTAATTTATCACAACGAAATTTCCCAACAGTTTAATCACTATAAATATGCTTCATTGTTAATACATGAATATTATTATTTTCCTGCACCCTTCAACGCCCACATCGGTATCTTATTTATATTCTGATTTCTTCATTCTCGAAATTCATTGACTAATCACAGTATTCCATTATGTTTATTTTTGTAATAACATAGGTACGCAACTATTATAAGCCATGTAATAAGTCAATTAGGTGATCCTTAAATGAGGTAAGCTGTCACAGGTCGCCACACCATAAGAAATTAAGGTCAATGGTCAATCATTAAAGTCATCGTCAATCAAGGTCATTCAAATTTACGTGCAAAATGATCACACGTTCTTTCACTAGCATCATGCTATGAGGTGATCATTACACATAATACACGAGTGTATCTATTAATACTGCATCACTAGCATTCAGAGATAAACACATCCCTACAATAGAAACACTCATATGTCGAATCCATAAAATGTGCCATTCGAGTACCAAATTAACAAAAAAATCTTAGTAATTCGTAAACGCATTAACGAAATATCTCGGATTTATGGCTTACTACCTTTATGAATAACACGAGACCTCCCAAACGACGCTCGTAACGAGTTTTTTTCTTTTAATTTTGACACTAATTTGTAGTATACATTTTGGAGTATGTTTTACAGATTAACAAACAAGTATCTACATCACAACCATCCATTTACAACACGAAAAAGATGAACAATAATCAAAATACACAAAACAATGTGTCCTCCAAAGTAAAAGGAACAAAACAACGTCAGTTACAACTGATCATCAAATTCTCGTTTACGTCATTCACTATCTCAAAAACACATTTCGTGGAGCCACAAAACAGGCTCGTAGCTCTTCCCATCGGAGGACTTTTATTGTTCTAAGAACTTATAGAAATCTTTCGTTCCCTTTGCGTCTCAGGGCGAGAGCCGTTAAAAAAAGCGAGACGAGGAAGAAGAGTTTATTAGGCTCTCGACTTCCTTCTGGAGGAAATGGTGGCCGAAAGCCCTTGTTGCAGACGTTCAGAGAACTTCGATCGTCTTCTGTTCGACTCGATAACGAGTGCGTCTTCAAGGGTTGAATTCTTACGGCATGGCCTTCTATTCATTCCAATGCGCGCTCCAGTTGAAAAGTTCAAGTTGAGTTTTCTGTTCGCCCTAGCGGTCCAGTGTCCTTTTGAGAATGCGATTGGACGCAAATGTGGAGACACGATTGTAAAAGTGTGATGTCTTGGATCGTAAAAGCGTGGTAGTTTGGAACACAAAGTGGTGAGGATATGTTGACGTGGTAGGGATGTGATTTATTTTTTTCGTGAGATTAAAGGAGGTGAATAGCTTGATGACAATGTGTTTAGAATGTAGGTTAACTTCTGTTGCTATGTAAATGGCTATGTAGAAAAGCAAACGTAAGTGAATAAAGGATAAAAGATCAAACAATTATTGCAATTCGTAAATAGTTTTCAATTTATGAGTAACCGCTTTCTGCTTCTTAATAGCATGTCAAAACAGAAAGTTTAATAATGTGGAAATTGATTTCCCATCGAAACATTAATTATAATTTTATTACTGTAATAATGAACTATCTTGATAAAATAATTTAAAAGGATGTGACTTAACAAATTGTTTTACAAACTTTTGATTTCCACTGGGCGACATATTTCACAGTATTTCTTTATTGATATTAATATTCATTATTTCGATTTGTAAATTTTCATCTTACTGTAACCTTAGAAATTATCTTTTGAATTAAATAACTAGGGAAATACTGAAACCGTTTTTTCATACGTGTTTCTTAACACCATGTACTCTATATTGCACAAGGCAATTTAAAACCATTTTAATTATTATACTTGAAAATATTTATTAACAAAGTAAGCCCCCCACTGAGCACGTCTATTTGAAATTGGTTATTATTATTATTATTATTATTATTATTATTATTATTATTATTATTATTATTATTATTATTGTTGTTGTTGTTGTTGTTGTTGTTAATAATAATAATATAGTTTATAATAATATAATATAATTTATCCTCTTTCTTGTATAAATAAATATTCCATGTCCGACGCCCATCCATTACTGCCTAGGTAATTACTCAAAATTTATTGCTAAGAAACTACAAAATGGTTGATCTCCGGAATCTATAAATTAAAAACAAATCAGTCTTCCTTTTTCAATAACACAGTTCTATTTATTAATCTTATTTCGTGATTCTATTTACGAAATTTTACTTTATAAATACCATTGGCATGCTATCAAAGTTAATGTGACTTTCGTTATTTACTAAAGACCTTTTTAAGATTTGTTTAATAACTTCTTTGCAAAGAATATTTACGTTTCCTTGCAAAATGTTTCCCTGGCGCTTTCGGACTGTAAATAGTGGTCCTCTTAGACTGCGTACTGTCGAAGTGAAGAATTTCTAACCGATGAATCTCGAAGACCACCTATAATTTTCTGCTCTTCTTTCTTGAAGTTGAAATTGTATCAAAGTAAATATTCTTCAATCTACTATTCAATAACTTGAACAGTTTGCATAGAAATTACTCTTGAATATCTTAAACGGATATTCCTGTTACTGCTTCAGGTCATGACAACTAAACGTCCTGTCTACTCAACTCACTACTACAAACATATAGCCTTTCATGTGCTCACGTCAGCAATCAAATAACTTCTCTCAAAATTATGGCTTAGATGATGTTTTATGGCTTAGATGAGGCTTAATGTGTAAATCTTAATATGTAATCTTTGTTTTCGTTTGACAACTAACTTTTTGTTAGTAATTTTGTTATTTGCTATAACTCGTTCCCCGACAGTCACTTATCTTGACTTGACGCTTACGCCTATACTAAAATCTGTCACCACTGGATGGCTATCTTTCCTGAGTCTCATCATATGACGATTCAAAAATATTTTATACATATCCAAGTCCGAAATCATAACTATGTTTATTTTGTACTAAGAACATCCAACTGCAATACGCATTGCTTATTCCAGCCTCGAACATTGCTAAGTCTAATCGTAATATTTGCATCAAATTCTTCAATGTCGAATATATCTAATGCGCTCTTTGGAAATGTAACGTGCTACTTCAATATTATCATTCTCGTGTACCAATGTTTTTTAATAGCTCTTGAGTTATTATTTAAAGGAATAAATATTTCCTTTTGGTTATCTGGGTATATCTCAGTAGGAAACATTGTAGAACGTAATAACACATGAAAACATACCAAAATATCTGCTTATTCATTATTCCATTATTAATTTTTTTGAAGCTACAGCTTCACAGATATTACACACAATTTAAAGAATATTACCTACACATCAGTATAAACATTAACAGTGTAAAACCTAAATTACAATTGAGAGCTTACTCCACACACATTTCCATAATTACAGAGTCCTATTCAAGTTGGAAACTGTGATATCTATAATATAAATATAAACGCAGAACACGCAAAATCGGCACACAGCCTCGCATCCGCATCCAATCTTAGAATTCACAGCTGCAGGTAGACTCTTTGAACCCGCAAATAAGGCATAGCTTGGATCAAACGCGGCGTACCTCAAAGCCCCTTGAAGCATCACAGCCCCCCCCCCACCTCCTTTCACGCCGTCTTCTTTCTCGGCGCAGAAGGCTCCACGAGAAGTTGAATGGCTCTCCCCGGAGATCGCGCTGAGATCTATTCAGATAAATAGGCTGTGTGCATTCAGAGCCAGTCGCGTTGAATGAACGTTACACAGCACTATCACATACTTTCCTGGCGGCTGTGATTGAATGTAAGAGATTATCCGGGTATCTGTAATTCTTGAAGGCGGCTTTTTGAATAAGTATTTTCAGAAGGTGGCCGAGAGATAAAAGGGTTTACTCGTGTTTTAACTTAGGAGTGGGCACGCGGGGTGAACGTGTCCCCCCAAGCACTGTTTTGGAGCCCACTGAATTTCAGATATGTTTATGATCTTCAACGCTTCTCAGTACCTGTCGAGGAAAGCTTTATGCACGTCACTGGACGCTTATCTCTCAACTTCCTCCGCTTCTTTCCGAGAATTTCCTTCACAAAAGGGACGAAGTGCGGCGTCACCCTGCACTTCTTCCGTTGGTCCTTGCCACGCGCTTCTCAACAGTTGACGATCCAGACGTGCATCAAGCGGTTTTACGGTAACCACTCACCGTGATAAACGTTATTTACATTATTTTATTGGCTATAGTGTGTTTATCTTTTACTCGTTTGCGTGCGCTGATTTTGGTTCTCTTTTGAAGAGGGCCTTTGTCTGTTTCTGTTCATTGTAAAATGAAATATACTATTGTGAAACCTATATTAACTATTCTGATGTCATAATACTTTTACATTATAATAAAATATTCGGGGGAGAGGAGGAGAGTAGACGAGTCGGAGAGTGGAAGACTGAGAGAGTGTGAGAGGGGAAGAGAGGGAAAGGGGAAGAGAGGCCTTACTAGGAGGAACACCGATACCTGCCGAGATATATCTACACTAAAAACACTAACAGAACTAATGATCGTAAGAGTTGACGCGGTGAAAATAATCAATCAATCAATCCAATCAGTCAGCATCCTATTGCACATGTACAATGCTCGACCTCTTACTCTGTGACGGTGTTCCACGAGGCCGACATTTGGCGCTCGCCGCTTGCAGCACGCGGGTTGCGGTGGCTTTGAGCCTGTCTCCTGGCGGCTGCTCACGCGCTGGTTAGCCCCGGGCCTTCCTGTGTCCTTTGCGCTTTGAGCCGCCGCTGCACCTAGGGAGGAGGTGGCTCTGGAATGCACCCGCTGCTCACTTCATTGTCTCAGCTGAAGTCCAGGTCCAGAGAGGCCACAACATCAACAGGGCCGTGAAATGGACTCCAGTATATCTTACGTGATATCTCTGCGTAGCGAATATAATGACCAAAATCAATAGTAAATTCAAACAACTTTCTTTCTTGGTGAACAATTGTATATTTCGTATTCATACAACTTGTAAAAATTTATAGGACATTTAAGACTGTAATGTGCATTATATAATTATATTGCATTGCAGTTTCTGTTGGAACAGCTCTTGTATTGTAGAGGTGTCTACTGTCCCTGGATCTGACAAACTCTCAAACAAGAAAGTATAATTACTTCAAATGTTGCTTTGAAGGAAGTGTTGAAAATTGTTCCAGGAACATGTCTATAATAGTGAATAAATCTATATTGATAATTTGCTTCAAATATCAATTACTTCATTTTTAATTTGTTATTTTGTAAAAAAATTGAAAACAACTTTTAAACCTTTTTAAAACAAATAAAAACATTTTTATCAACTTTTTATTTTAATCAGGAAATGGAAGTATAGATAACAGGTAGTAGAATATATATAGGAAAAGGGTGGGGCAGATTGATAATCAATTTATTGTGCACTGCTTGTTGGTAGAAAAATGAAAACTTTACCGACTTCACGGAAAATAGACACTATTACTCGTACACCGTTGCATTCTTTGGTAATGCTTCAATGTGAAGGTGAACGTCATTTTTGTTTATCGTAAATTGTCTGAAATTGGGAACGTTGAAGATTCATTCATTGCTTTTTTCAAAATACATTTTAATCTTTTACTTTATTTCTCTTCCGCGGAGAAAGATTGATGGAAATGGACATCAGGCATATATTGCAGGAAATGGACATCAACTCTGTAGCTTAGTAGTGCATCCCATTAGCTGCGTTCTCGGTTCCCAACACAACTCCTTGCTCGGGAACACAGCATCTCAAGCGCAAAATCCACCGTCTAGTCTACAATATATCAGATACCCCTCTCCCGCCTCTTCCTGCCATCGCAATCACGACGTGGTCGGCCATTATCTCGTCCTCGCGGCTAGTACTGCCGCCGGCCACCAGGCCGCAGCACCGTTCCCGCCCCAAAAAACAGCCTCGCAGCGCTGAACGCCCGGTACCCACCCGCCCGCCAGATCGCTCGCTCACCAGCACGGCATTGTACGCGCGTTATCGCGCGTTAATTAAGTTGGCAGCACTGATAGGCTGGCGGAGGGCGGCGCGCAAGCGGCGGTTGCCCTCGCAGAGCGCGGACAGGATGTGGGCGGCAACACGACAGGGGGAGGAGGGGGACGGAGAGGAGGCAGGGTGGTGGGGTCGAATGGACAGGAAGTAGAATGGGCCGAGGGGAGAGGAAACAGACCTGCGGCGAGGTGGGAAGTGATGGGAGCAAGGAGGAGGCATGGTGGCGGCAGCGTTACGAGGGCATAGCTGGACAAGGTGGGGGCCAGACGGGGGCGTGTGGAGGAGAGGCAGCAGCGAGGCAGTGAGTGGCGAGGGCATGGCGGGAGCGTGGCAGGGCCGTGGCGGGGCGTGGTGAGGGCGTGACGGCGGGTGGTAGGAAGCGGTGGGAGTGAGGCGGGGGCGTGGCGGGGAAGTACTAGGGCATGGCGGAAGTGGTGATGGCGGGTGCATGGACCGTTGCAGAGTCGTGATGGTGTGTGGCGGCGGCGTAGCGGGAAGGTGCTAGGGGGGGGGGTTGGGAATAGCGGGGAGCGGTTCGGGGGCGTGGCGGAGGCCTGGCGGAGCGAGAGGGCAGCCGGGGGAACGGGGAAGCGGGAGGGAGTAGCGGAGGCGAGACAGAGCGAGGGCTGAGCTAAAGGTTGACGGGTAGCTTGTTAACACGACTTAATGACCGGTCTTTCAAGTAGGGTGGAGTTGCCTTGGAGCGCTGATAAAGATCTCTTTTTGTCGGCATTGGATCACGCAGGCCTCAGTGCTGTGCCGTTATGCGCCTGGCTCTTTGTTGAATCCTCTCTCCACATTTGACCTTCCATGCTGCCAGTGATAAAATTGCCTCGCGTGCTCTCCGTCAAGAGATTCGCGTCATTCGAAAATGTGTTTAACGCTTGCACAGCACTGCGTTTATTTACGGTTTTCCTTCGGTCATGTGGTGACAGGATATGTAATTGTGGCACTATCGAAAATTTACTCTTACAAAAGGACAGTTGAATGTGCGTGTTCTTACAAAACGTTTGAAATTTTGAAATACCATTTTTTAATATAATTTGTAAATTGTTCAAATGCTATTTCAAATATACTATTTTATTTGCAAATTAACGCATACAGGAGGAATTATCGGTTGATTAAAAAATAAAAGAACTACAGACAGTAATAATTTACATTAAGTTCTCATTTCTTCAGTTCTCAATTCTTCTGTTGGTGTTTCTTTTAATTCTTTGGCTGATAAAAAAGTTGGACTACTGATGGTTTTAATGCAATTTCACCATTATTTATCTTGCATATCCGAAACTATGATGTTTATGAAATAAAATTATGTGGTACATTGTGACCCCGTGATCATGAAACATTGTGTGGTACTCATTAGTAATCTTGATTACATTATTCCTATATTTCAAAAGCGACATAGAAGACTAGAAATTACCAAAGGCTTTGAAGAAAACATATTGAAAGCCTCTCTTCAGTTGCATGTTAATTGATGGTTACTTGGGCGATTCAAACTACCTGACTTCCTTCTCGGTTTCTTCAACGTGCCCAGCTGCTCTGAAATATGTGAGGATATCCTCTTTCCGCTCCAGCCGGGACGGGCTCAAAGCTCCTGACTGTTCTTCAAATATCTGCGGTAGTGTACTGCATGTAAGTGAATGTGTGTGCAAGGATGTATGTTAGTAAAGGATGATAATATGTGAAAGAAGAGAAAGGAAATTTCGCGCAGGCTACGTGGCCCTTTTGTTAGGGTACTGATCCAGTACTCGCATAACATTGGGGGCAGAAACCACAGAAAACGATCGATCAGAGCAACCGGGAGCTATAATTTTGCTTCAGACAGCTACAAAGCTCGGTGTAGCGATGTAGCTAGTGTCAGATATCCTACACGTGGACCTCCGGATCGTAAGACAACGGTTCTGCGGTCTCTGCTGAACCTACTGAGGCACATGCGAAACTCAGAATAGAATAATAATTACACAGAGTTACAAAATCAAATTATTTTATGGGACTTTCAGTTCTGATGGGTGACTTTAATATATTTTGCCTCGTGTTTATGAACATAAAAACAGATTTTATCTAACACGTAATGATTTTGAGACATATTGACAGTGTAACTGAACATATGATATCATTTATTGTGTCGTTTAGGGTATTAACTGTAGGAAAGTAACTCAAAAAATGCAACTAATTCTTGAAGTAGCTTAGGTTATTTGTCAACATATAATACTAATTACAAGTCAGGCATAAGTTTTAATGCTCAATTTTGTTTATTTTGGCTGTCGAAGTGAGATTTTTGAGATTGTCGAATTTGTTGCGATTCCACGTTATTAATCTTCGAAGACCAGCAATAGTCCGCTATCATAACAGCACTCCACCTCTGATAACGCCTTCTATGTCCTTCATATCTTGGTGGGATCGTTCCCCATGTTCTTTTCTATATTCTCCCAAGTTGTCTGGAAAAAACGTCGACATGGCTATGAAGAAAATGCAGCTTGACACTCATATTGCAAACTGAATTTTTCATAGTTAGTAGCAATATTTCTCCCACAATATTCTTGAAATTTGGGTCTTTCCTGTTTCCCAAAAAGCAATTTATTACACTCTAAAATTCTGACGAAGCGAGTTTTTCCTCAAAAATCATAACATTTTTAAAGCCTGCGTCAATCTTTAGATTCCAAATCTGGGGACCTACAAAGATTGCTTCTTTTAGTTTAGCGTTAGACAGAAATGAATATGTGTGGCTGTTATGCTTAAAATAGTCTCCATTTATCTTCAGTCCCTAAAGGAACTGTTCTAAACTGTTCTAAACGAACTGTTCCAACTAAACACTATCCCGAGTATAATACGGAGTGGTGGGAGAATAATCTTATCTCACTTTACTAAACTTGCTCTTATTACATTCCTGTCTCGTGAATGTATTGTTACTCTGGCAGGCCAGTTCTCTGTCACTCAATGCAGATGACGTTAACACCATTGAAAGAGTTTCGTCTTTCCTTAAAGAGGTGCAAATATGCTACTGGTATTGAACCATATCAATTGTTAATGTGTAGACGAACAGCCTTCAGATTACTTTTGGTTGAATCAAGAAAATCAAGTCAAATTTAGTTCACCTTGGATAAAAATCAGGGTTTGTTTCGCCTGCTGGCTTCGTCATTTCATCAGTCTTTAGAATAAAATAGTGATGATGACGACGATGACTGTACAGTTAAGGTGGCATAGGTACAGAAATGCTGGGCCCGTGCGATACAAGCCTAATGAAATATTGAAAATTTGTTCTATTGAACGATATGAGAACCACATTTAGGAGCATTTTCACAATAGTAAAATGCTTTCTCTTCTCAAAAAGGAATATGTAAAATATAAAGTTGTTAAATTAAACGAACAATTATGAAGTTTTGTTTGGAAATACTGTTTAGTCGCTTTCTTTCTTTTTTGTAACCTCGCAGTTAATAACAAAGATTTATCTCCGAAAGGGCAAATATATCACGTGGTATTTGTTACACCGGAATCCTATGCCAGATAGTCTCTTCAATTTTCATTACAGAGAAGCTCCGGTCCAGCGTAACCACCACCCAACTTCCGTTTCCTTTATCGGGCCGACCTGCGTTGCGCAGCCTGTGGCATTCCATGCGGACAGCGAGTCTCGTTTGTTGCGAGCCCTGAACCACGCAGAAACTCTTTCAATTACGACCGTTAGCCGGCCAACCTTACACGGTAGATTCCCCGCAGACATGGCCCTCTGGGAATCACTCCCGGTGGCGTAGTGTAATTGTTAGCGCGTGACATCGGAGGGCCGAAATTGCTCTCTCCAAAACAAATACAATTATTTTCTCGTGCTTGTTCAGATCGCAGACGCGGGACACCGAACACAATAGAGCTGTGACGCCCTGTGGCGAGGAGCAGTAATGTAGAATCGCTGTTTACATGTTTGGGGTAGATGTGTGGACTCGGAGGGGAGCTATTAGCGGGAGCTCACTTGGTCTTGTGAATTGGCAATTGCAATATGGATGGAAATAACTACGAGATTAAAGCTGATCGACAACACATTCAGATAAATACTTTATCTCTATACATAAAACAATAGGGTTTTTGTTTAGAAAGGGTTTTGACTTTTCTATTCTTCGCAACGAAATTGCGTGATTTTTTTCGTTAACTGAAAGGTACTGGGTCCTACATAGATACCTTTTCATTTGCTCTTTTTAAATGAATTTCAAACATAAAAAATATTTTTAACAATGTCTTGAAAAACAATGAATACTTATCTGCCGTCGTATCTTCACTTCGTTTTTTTATGCAAGATTCATAGATCTATAGAAAACAGTCAACATTTCGTAGTCTTGTGCGAGAGACTGATGTTGTAGTTAGCAAAGTAATAACGAATATTTTGTTTTGTAAGATGTAATGTTTTCATTTGTTAGAAATGGTGCTTAAAATGTAAACACGAGCTACAAATGTTCTAATTTTATTCATAGAATTATGATTAAGAAATTTTGAAAATATTTTATATTCTATTAGTTATGTTTTTACAGAGGCAGACGATGTTTATAGAATAATATCAACTAATTTCTACTGTATGACACAGCTTATTTTATACTATAAAACATAAAAATATATTTACCTTTGAATCACATATCGCTTAAATAATTTTCTAATTAATAAATACATAGTTTATAATAATTCACTTAACCCTAGATTCCGAAGACGTTGTCGACGCAACTCGTGCCGAAAGCTTCCCCCACCCGTTTCCCTCACTCCCCTTTTCAGGTGCCTTCATTGAGTGACCAGTCAGTGAAATACACGTAACTTATTTCCGCGCGCTTACTTCCGGTGTGGACCAACACGCGTCGTCTAGTAGACACCGCCTGTGTAAGTAAGGAATGGTTCTTTACTGTAGTCTAGGGGTAATATAGAATCCACCATCCCGAAGTAATAACCAAATATTATTTAAAAACTGATTTTTATTGCAGATGTAACATAATAAATATCAACAAACAACAACTGTTATAATTAACCCCTCAATAATTTACGAATTAAAAATATTTTCAGTTTTGTAAAAATTCTCTGACAATACTAGCAAACAAATATTTAAAGAAGCCTTAGGGCTTTGCAACATTGATATTGCAAAGTTTTTTTTATTTCGTCATTATGGGAAATTCTATTATATAGGTGTTCATATAGGGAACTCTATTTAATTAATATTTATAATATTCATTATATTATTGTGGAGTTATTAAATCAAGAATTACGTACTTTTGCGTCTTCCTGAAACGTATTTTAGGTAATTGATATTGTAAATCTAAAAAACACTGAAGTTATGCTACTCTAAATTGCATTCAGTTTGACGCACTATTTTTTTGACAAGGAGAAGAAACATTTAGACAGTTTACTCTCTCCCCGACTCTTACGTACTTCAAACACCCCAAATATTTCATGCACTGTGAGAACCCTGTGCAATGGATAAGAAGAAAACATATTTGGCCTAATGGTTTACAAAAGAATAAAGTGTATTATTTGAAAATGAGAAATAACACCAAATTGAGTGAAACAAATTAGTATATATTAAATTACAATGCAGGACGTGACCTACAAATATTTGACTCAGAAATATTCTTATGTCCATGACAACTACGTACGTTCTACATACGAGTATTCGAGGATGTTTGTAAATTAAAATAACATGTTCTCTCTGTGATATGCGTTTCCCCCTGAATTACAAAACCCTTTTTTTTAAATAATAAATTTCTAAACAATTATATTTGAAGGAATAAAAACCATTATAACACTATACATTTCATTTTACATTTTTTGGTGATGGTTGATATGCCTTTAGAAAGTAAGATATTTAATCATTGGATATCTTGACAACATTAATGTCCACTTCATTATACTGGAGGTATCAACTTACTCAAAGTCTAAACGATTTCATCACGTTTTGTAATTGCACCATTGTTGCATTACACAAAATCTCATCCAAATTATGTTATACTAAAGTTTGCGATTGTGCAAAGTATACGATTGAACATACACTGACATATTTTCACCTAAAGAATTAAATAGGTGTGTATATTAAGTTAGCATTTACACTGTGATAGAAAGAAAACAAGTATTTGAACAGAAAATAATTTAATTTGACAATTATAAAGAAAGTCTGATGAAAAACTGTATTGTCGTTACATTTTCGTTATTTTTGTTAAAGAATATTAGGTTTTTAAAGTGAGTGTGAAACATTCTCTTTAAAAAATTAACTTCAAGAAAAGGTTTTTGTAAACATGTAGATGTTGGCTAGGTAGTAATCAAGTCCAGTAAGCAGTACGCACAGATGTAGCAAACTTTACGTGACACAATTTGTATACGTTCTTCAATCTCCTTTTGTTATTCCGGTTTTCTGTCATTTCGTTACTTCAAAACTATTTATATACGATTTATTTATTAATTTATTATTTTTAATTCATTAATAAAACCTTATTTATTGACGATTTAGGAGCCCTTAAGTTAACTGCTTGGGTCATTAAGGTGTGTGATCTAATAGTAGATTATAGCAATAATCAATAAAATAATGATTATGGAGAGGCAGGTAGTCCCGAGAACTCGCATTGGCCACTACAAAACCCACATGAATTACCAGGGGATTGAATCCAGTCTTTAGATGTGATAGATACGTATATGCTTGCCATTACACCCGGAATTTTCATCTCAAGTTAAAACTTTAGTATATTGTGCAAAGTATATATATATATATATATATATATATATATATATATATATATATATATATATATATGTGTGTGTGTGTGTGTGTGTGTGTAATTTATAAATAACATTATTACAAAGAAAGTTATATACTCTAATGCCATAATGAACATTTCATGCAAATAATATACAGCGTGGTACAGTCACATAATTATTTCACCGTTTGAATTTCCCATTAGACAAACATTGAAGGGCTTTAAAAATGGGAAATGGGCGTTGCAGAAAGTAATTACTGTCGTATTGTCGAAATTGTTTTATAGTAAAGCAAACATCAGGGTATTTGTAGATAAGCTAATTCAATTGCCATTAGCTTTGCTCTCAGTTAAATCAATTTTCTTTGTTTCAAATTAAAGCATTGTAATTAATATATTGATGACACAGCAAATAAATATGCCTTTTTGTCATGATAAAAGTAATACATACATATGCAATCAAGCGTACCTTATGTATTATGAATTCCATACACTGCTGTAATTTTTTACAAAAGATACGACACACCCTACCTACTGATTAGATTCTCTGTCACAAGCTTTGCAGAATGAGAAAAAACTGACTATCATTTTTAAGTATTTAATGATTATAATGTGTAGGATTTGGCACTACACATATGTATAATCAATAAAAACAACATCATTAACAGAAAATACACAATTGTTTGTTTTAAAATAATCCGACCTCCCACAATAATAATTAAATATTAAAAAATGTATTATGCATCATAGTATTCATTTTGGTATCATTTTACGTAAAAAATAGCTTAATTAAACAATACATTCATTCACAATAGTCACTTGTAAAAAGAGATATCAACATCAAAAAGAACACAAGAAGCAAGTTATTCTTTAGTTTTCTTCTTGAGATTAATACTAATATTTTTGCTCAAAATTATTGTTTGTTGCTAGTGTTACTGCAGACATGCAAATAAATAATTCACGAGACCGGCCGACCAGTAAACTACATAGTAATTGTTTTTAATTCAATAACTTTAAATGTAAACCTTTTCTTTCAACTTATATTACGGTGTTGCTAGTACCGCGGTCCTCCGTCGACTGGATTGAGTACTTGTGTATCATTAAACCCAGCGATGAGTTCAGTGCATTTCAATTCTAAAGATTTTGCTTGAACTAATGGCCAAGAATCACATCCTAAATTTAAGAAACAGGTTGGAAAAATAAATTAGTAAGTTAATCACCCAATGGGACATTTCAGGCGTGTTGTAGGAACAAATTTTGTATGTACTCTCATTTGAGCTCACACTCGCGGATTGGTTGATTAACTATTTCATGTTTCTCGACGCGCTACTGCTAAGGTTATTAGTCACGTATAAGTAGTGCATGTTTTATCGCGGGAGGAGGCGGTGACCTTTCCTTGCCGGCAGCGAACCTTCGTCGGTGTAGGACATTTCCCACAACAAGGTATCTCCCCCTGTCGGGACAAGCTCTAATCTCCCGATATGTGTTAGCGTAGTGCATGTGTGTGTAAGTAAAGGGCACAATAGGACAAGGAACGAGAGGGAGAGATATATATCTTGGTTCTTGTCTCTTTTGTAGGGTTGCTCGAGCATTCGCATGGTGTTAATGGAAGAAACTACGGAACACGTCCTTTTAGATTTGCCGGATGCCAGAATGTATCTTGTGTCTAAAACCCTGCAACGGACGGGACTCGAACCTCAGCACATCTCAGTCAAGGTAGTGCGGTTACGTCAATTGATGCCCGCAGTCACAAGATAGGTTTTAAACTAGTGATGTTAAAACATCATGGATTTTCTCCCCCGTATTTTCACGCATTAAGCGAAGAGTACTCAAATTTACGAAAAACGTACATGATTTTATTTAACAATCTATCTTTAAAGAAATGTTTCATTAAGGGTAAAATATCTATCTTTAATATTGTAGTTGTAGAAATGTCCCGAAAAAATGTTGAACTTTTGCAATTTTCGAACAATCACGGTTTTCAATGAACATGAGACAAAAATCATTCTCTTAAACATCCTTGACACTATCCAACTACTATCCATCACTATCAAAAAGTGTATCAAAACCAATTTTTTTAAAGTATTGAATGTGCCCCAGAGACTTCTTGTAATGCACCCACAAAATTAAAATAATGGTTTTAATTTCAAGGCCCGTGACATTAGCGAGATCAATTGACGATATAAATTTTGGAGAAAATCGGTCGAACGGTTTAGCGTTGTTCACAGACGGACGGACGTTGTGTTGTCTTTCGATTTTTCGTTATCATTAATCCGTCATTCTGGCTATACTATGAGTTGGATAATTTTCTTTTTCAAATTTAAGAACTAAATTTATCCCCTTTTTTGTAACCAAGACGCTGTAATAAAGAGTTTTTGTGCCGAAAATGCGCCGTTAAAGTCGGTTATCACAGTTTGTTTTTGGTAGTACTTAATCGTCCGTGTTTCCTTAATTATTACTTCCGAAGATATATTATTCGATTTAGTAGATATTAACGTGTCCACTTCTCGACTACGTCTTGCCAAAGACAGTAAGCAAAAAAATATTTCGAGTAAAGTCAAGCCATGATTTTTGTAAATTGCTTTTCTATGTTTTTGTAGCATTTAATTAAATAGCGATCCCAGCGCCAAAATCGTAATTCTGAGATAACTGAGAATTTTTTCAAAGAGGGTAACTTCTACAAAATGTTCATGTAAAAAATAGAAATGCAGAGATCTAACATATCTTTGTTGTATTACACATCTGACGATGGTATTTGCTGGTACTTATTTATTTGATTATTCTACTTAATTTTTATTCAATATTTCTATATGTATTAAACACGCCAATAGCCCGAACGATGTACTGAGGTTGACACGATTATAAATTTATATGTGAGTCAGATAGACCGTCATTACAGAGACTGGTTGTGAAAATATACGAATGCTATTTTTTGTTCCCTTCTCATGAGGGATAAGAGCAATTATTGCATATCTTTCTTTCTTGCCTCTTTAAACCTGCTTTTCTTGGGAAGATCCTTAGAAGCACAGCTTTCCAAAAAATTTTAATGGTTTGCCCATCACTGAAAGGTTGACTTGGATTGACTCTAGAGTAGTACTAGGAATCCTCTACACATTTTTGATTGTGACTGTAACTGAGACCTTTCATATCAATGAAAATATTAGCAGCTTCTTTCAAGTTCAATAAATCTTTTTTATCTATTGTGTTAACTGAAATTGGATGTTTGTAATTTAATTGAAATATCATAATGACCACACATTTTGACATGTGACATTTTAAAATACTCTTTTTCTTTTCTGTTTGAACAAAGATTCTATCATAACACACCCAAGTTTCTATCATAAGACAAAAAAATATGGTTTATTTCTTTGAAATAGCTCTTAGCCTAAATCTATAGATATATAAACATTTTATTTTTATTTTCGCCCGCGAAATTATTTTGCAATGAACCTATGAATAAAAGAAATTTGAAAATGTAACACAATAGTGGTGATTATACCGATTAAAAAAACAGGTATAATAATAGAACTACATAAAATACTGCGATAATGTATTAGCTTCAACAAAAAAATAATTTTCTCCAAGGCATTGTCCACCTCGATTTCTGAGTTCCTTATTTATATCATGATAAATCATAATGAATTTACCATATTTTTATCATCCTCCCCCTCTCTTCCGTCTCTTCTTTCAGAATTCAACAGAGACTCTCATTGTTTAAATTGAACAAACTATAAATACTTGGTTCAGTAAAACACTTATCACATCACCTCCACACCTGTACGTGCCTCTAAAAGTGCTTGCACCGGCATGTATTTTAAGACACCTGGCAGTTGACCTGTAAACTACTTTACAGCGCTTTCAGGTAAAGAGTGTTTAATACTTCATAGGTGTGGCATATACATCATATTTCGCGTGTAAACTAACGTTTTTGATTTTTTGACTCTTGATCATTTATTTGCTTTAATTATATATTTTTCTTTGGCTTTAAATGCGCAGGCACTAAGTTTTAGCTAAAGAAATCATTAAACGTATTTGCAAGTTAGTCTTGTTGCAAGGTTCACCATTGGACAATATCCTCCAATATAAATGAAATTGTACGCACGAATCATTTTTTATAATCATGTTGGTTACTATCTTTGGTATTGAGCAGCCGATCTCCTCCTCAAAAAGATCCTGAAAGGGACAGGGAATGCCGCAGTGCAGGTGTACTCCGACAGCAAGCAGCGCTCAACACTTCCTATGCTGTTTGCCTAAATCCTCGAAAAGGCATTCCGTTCAGTTTTACTCTTTAGAGAAGGAATTGATGCCTATTATATTAATCGATTATACTAGTTGATCCACTTATGTTTTTAACAAAACATTTTCACGTATCGCCGGATCACTACTAACAATGAAAACTACACGTCAAAGTAAGTGGAAAAAACTCGAATCCTCCTGTTACGAACATCATCTTACTACAATGACTTAAAATGCATTATTCCCTAGGTTCTGCCATTTTTACCTGTGTTTCAGGTATACTCAGGACTGGTGCGGACACCTCTCTTTATGAATAGAAACTTAGCGCACATTTTTACTCTCTCAGCAACACAGGACGAACGAAACTGGATGCAGTCGGGAGACGCCTTCTCAGGTAATGGAAAGTGAAAGGAAGGGAGTGACGGAAAACTGCCCCGAGATGCAGTCGGGCTATGTCTTCACAGGTGACGGAATGTGAATCCGGATTAGTTGCGGAGCGGGGCTGAGAGAGCAGTGACCACGGGATGCAGTCGGGAGTTTTCCCTCGGGGCGTTTTGCCTAATCCATGTAATGCCGCCCTCCGCCTCCCGTCGCCTGCGGCGTCGGCCGACCCGATGTCCAATTTCCGGGGGCCTTGCCCTGCGGCAGTGCAGGCGGCCGGCCGCTCTGGTGGAGGGAGGGGGGCGGACTCCGCTTGCTTTCTTACGCGCTGTACCAGTCCTGCATCCGCAGTGGCAATCGCAACAACTTCCGGTCGGCGCACGCTGCCAGTTGTGGTTTGGGTGGTTATTTGATGTCTACCTCCACCTATCTTACATTAACGACACTAATGGCAATACAATATTAAAGATTTTACTTCCGCCAATTGGAATGCTAACTGCCGAACAAATAAAATAACAGAACTAACACACTGATTACATTCACACCCTGTAGATATAATTTTCATTACAGGAACCCACTTAAAGTGAGAAATAAATTACCTCAAACTACGTAATTTACCGCGCCGACAGAAACTTAACCAAAGAGGAAGAGTACTAAAAGCCACCAATGAAGTATTCAACATTAGCTGAATATACAGTTGACTGAAAAAATTCCAAACGATAACTAGCTCAACATTTCAAAATTCACTACAACCCATAAGAAAGAGAATGAATTAAATTTAAAAAATAAAAATGTCTATGTGGGACATGTTTTATCTCAGAAGGCTAGTATAACTCGAGTATCATGCTCTTGATACTCGAGTTATACTAGTATATAATAATTATGACAGTGATTTCCTACAATTACATCTATTATACTCTCGTTACAACTGTTTTATATAAATAATTAATTTATAGCTGATACAGCACTAAGAGTCTCAAAATGAGAACTGAAATAGAAGAATACTTTGAATGTTGGATTTGAAAGTGATGTCTCAAAGATGTCTACAGCATGTACTAATATATTTCAGAAACATTTTTAGATTAATATTTTATTGTCGGCTAACATGGAATTCCTTCAGATAAACAAATAGAGTTTTATTAGTACTTTTGAGATGGTCGTTTGTATTTACAAATTATATGAGTTCACCAATGTCAAGATTTGAATTCGTTGATATCAGTTATTATTATTATTATTATTATTATTATTATTATTATTATTATTATTA